>JAWLRI010000763.1:6076397-6088250 GCA_034781795.1 Crypturellus tataupa
AGCCGCCGCCACTGCCTTTCCTCGCCCGCTCGCGACGGGCAAAGGCCGGCGGCAGGGGCGCATGCGCAGTGCTGCGGGGCGCGCCGCAGGAGGGAGCAACATGGCGTGCGCCGCGGCGGCGCGGGCCGGCGGGAGCCCCTTCTCCTCGGACCGGCACGCCCGCCTCCTGCTGGCGCAGATCAACCGGCTGCGGGGCGGGCAGAGCTTCTGCGACGTGCGGCTCGAGGTGGGCCCGGAGGCGTTCGCCGTGCACCGCTTGGTGCTGGCGGCCAGCAGCCCCTACTTCGCGGCGCTCTTCGCGGGCGGCATGAAGGAGGCTGGCCGCGACGTGGTGCGCATCGCGGGCGTCGAGGCGGGCACCTTCCACACGCTCCTCGACTTCATCTACACAGGTAACGGCGGGGCTCCGCGCGCGGCGGGGCAGCAGGCGGCCGCCCGCGTAATGGTCGCCCAACGGCCGCCCGGGGCGGAGGAGCGGTGCCGCGGCCCCCGCAGCCGACACCGGGGCCCCCGGCTGTCGTGTGCGTGCCCGCAGGCGTGGTGAGCATCGGGGAGCACAACGTGCAGGAGCTGATAGTCGCCGCCGACATGCTGCAGCTCACCGAGGTGGTGGAGCTCTGCTGCGAGTTCCTCAAGGGCCAGATCGACCCCTTCAACTGCATCGGCCTCTTCCAGTTCTCCGAGCAGATTGCCTGCCACGACCTGCTGGAGTTCACCGAGAGCTACATCCACGCTCACTTCCTGGAGGTGCAGAGCGGAGAGGAGTTCCTGGCGCTAACCAAGGAGCAGCTGATTAAGATCCTGCGAAGCGAGGACCTAAGCATAGAGGATGAGTACCAGGTTTTTATAGCTGCAATGCAGTGGATCCTGAAAGATCTGGGAAAAAGAAAGAAACACGTAGTGGAAGTACTGGAACCTGTTCGATTTCCTCTGTTACCAGCACAGAGACTCTTGAAATACATAGAAGGTAAGTGAAGGAAAGAAAGACTATCAAATAACTGTGTTTGTGTGGACTGTGTGTTGTTCAGGGTTACTCGAATTTTACTTTTTTTTTTTTTTTTTTCTTAAATTAGTGGATTTTTTTTTTCTTAGGTAAGTGCAATGTGTTGAAAGAATTACCTTACTTAAGTTACATTTCTTAACAAATTAGCACATTTCTTAATTAACACAGGCATATTTAAAAAATAAGGTCTTGAAAAGAAGTTATAAAAGTATGCAATCTTAATTTGCCTGCTGCTTTAGCAGAAGATAGCAGCTTTCTCATAGATGAACTACTCATTGTTGCCTACTTCTTCATTATGCATCTTTTGATCTTCTGCATTTCAAGGTGTTCCAGATTTCAGCCTTCGGGTGGCCCTGCAAACTCTGTTGAAAGAATACTGTGAAGTCTGTAAATCTCCCAAAGAGAACAAGGTCAGCAGTTTTCTGCAAGCTTCTAAAGCTCGTCCCCGGAGGAAAGCCAGGAAGTACCTTTATGCAGTAGGTTAGAATGTGGCTGCTTGAACTTTGTAAAACAAATGATGTAGTGGTATCTCATATTACAATATTGGAAGAGCTACTTGTCTCTCTTCTTTTGATTAGAAGATACCGAAATATCGAAATGGCTACTCTGTTAGTTGCTTTCAGTTTACTATTGCAGAAAAGGAGAGAAATCACACTTCATACCATTGTAACATGGTATTCAAAGTCTAAACTTACCTTTCAGAAGTTATTTGCCTTGGATAGAAAGATGCAAATCAGCAGGAGATTTGTCCATGATTCACTACTAGTATGAAAACTTGCTACAGTCTTTGTTCTTTTGAAGGTTATATTTCTCCCCTTTTAAAAGTAAAACTCTGCAAAAGCCGTAATAGCTGTATAAATGCAAAGTATGGACAAAGAACATTCAGGTCTCTTCAGTTCTGGATTATACTACTTGTATTTGACTATGCTAATTGTTCCAGACAGGAAATGCATCAAGTGAAGATAATATTAACACATGTTTTTTTATAAAAAAAAGTGACTCTAAGCATTTTTACATTTGAAAAAGCATAATTGCGTGATTAAGTCCAGAGGCTTGATTGCTTCCTTTCTCCCCCTCAGGGTTTTATTGAGGGATCTGTGGAAAACTATAGAATTAGTTCCTATTTCATAAGAGACACTGAAGAGAATGGGAGAGTGATACCTGCAGCTTTCAAATGCACAACAACTAGACTTGTTGTATCACAGAAGAACAATATTCTGCTTGATTATAAAACTGCCTGATGTACTCAGGAAATCTTTTCTGCAAGGTTTGCAGTTAGTATATTTTAGCTGTTAGTAACCTGAGAAGATATTTTTCCAATTGCCAAATATGTGACACAGAGCATTTATAGAAGAAGCATTTATATATATTTATATATATATATTTTAATAAATATATTTATTTATGGTTCATATAGAGGATCAAGAGAATGAGTAGGAAGCTCTTACTCTGTTATGACCTTTCTATGTGGTTTCTAGGTGGATACACCCGACTACAAGGAGGACGCTGGAGTGACAGCAGAGCCCTCAGCTGCGTGGAGCGATTTGATACCTTCAGCCACTACTGGACCACTGTGTCTTCTCTCCATCAGGCCCGGAGTGGGCTGGGTGTAGCCGTTGTGGGAGGGATGGTCTATGCCATTGGAGGTAATAGTGATCACAATGCAGGACAGAGTTCTGCTTTGCTATGTAAAGCCTTTGTGTGCTCCTAAAAAGAAGAGTCTGCCCTTAGAAATTCCCTGAAGCACTGACTTTTATCAGAGGCATTGTCATCTGGCTTGTGACTTGATTTTTGGAGTGTTAAATAGTTTCTGTGTTCTAGGAATATTTACTTATCAGTTGTGCTGCAAAGTGTGTAACACTGTTTACTTCTCTGATACTTTCAGTAAAGTCTCAGAACTTTTGCTGAAAGCTGTTTCTGGTGGCAATTCTTTTGCTAAAAGAAAGATCTTGTATTCAGATGTTCTGGCAGATGTTGGAGAATAGTTATTATCAGCAGTGCAAAACATTCATTCCCCTGTCTTCATTTTTGTTCTTATTATTCAGGTGAAAAGGATTCAATGATTTTTGACTGTACTGAATGCTATGATCCTGTTACAAAGCAGTGGACTGCTGTAGCGTCCATGAACCATCCCCGCTGCGGATTGGGAGTATGCACATGTTATGGTGCTATCTATGCTTTAGGTAAGTGTTTGGTTTCCCCTATCTGAAACTAATTGTAAAGATGTCAGTTAATGGAATTTGTAAGCTGATTGATTTATAATATTTACGATCAATATTTACAATTTGTGTTCCAAATCTAACTTTTGAAAAACAACTGTTCAAATTAACAATAGTATAGCAAATCTTTGTGTATTGATTGTTCAGTTATAACTTCCTTCCTTTGCAGATTCCATGCTGCTTTCACAATTAATGTGCCCTGGAACAGTGTACAATGTGTTTAAAACTCAGTTAACACATAACTCTGTGCACATTTTTTCCCAAGTTTGCTTTCATTTGCAGGAGGCTGGGTTGGTGCGGAGATCGGCAACACAATTGAAAGATTCGATCCTGAAGAGAATAGTTGGGAAGTGGTAGGAAGCATGGCTGTGCCCCGCTACTACTTTGGGTGTTGTGAAGTGCAAGGTATGTGTTGGGAGGCTCATATCCAGAAAGAAGTCTGAGTGATTGGTCTGTGTTGAATGCTGAAACTGTTATTTTTAAATTCTTACTGTTGTCCTGTACCATGCTGTTGCTTGCACAAGCTGACGTATAGCGCTCATGCCTCGTTTATTTGCCTTTCTTCATACCATTTTTATTTATACAGAACACAAAGGCTATGAAGTTCCCTTTGATCCTTCTGCCTTTGATTCCTAGAAAGAGGTTTCTACAAGGCTTCGCTATGGTTATTCAGCCAACACATTAGCAGTTGACTGTCCTTCCTGGCAGTGCTTTTATTTCTCTTGTATCATTGTCTCTGGGTATCTGAAGAGTTGACACAGGTCACCTCAAAACAAATTCATCTGAAGACTTTATGTATAAATATTTCTTAAGCATTCAATTTGGGCCTGCCCAGCGGTTGCAGGCTTCTGAGTTCTTTACCCTGCATTTGGTTAAATTTATGATTGCTTTCATCAGAGCTTGTAGTGTTTGGAGTCTTATTTATTTAATTTTGTATATGCTTTTCTGAGCAAACAGATGACTTAAGATGGTTTAAGAATCCCAAATAAATGCCAGACTGAATTGGGCATTGTGACAAATACTTTTGTTTTTTCAGACCCATCTATTACAAAATCTAACATACAGGAAACTATTTCTGTAGGTTTGATTTATGTTGTTGGTGGTATCAGCAATGAAGGAGTAGAGTTACGTTCCGTTGAAGTCTACGATCCAATATCTAAACGTTGGTCTGAGCTTCCTCCCATGGGAACCCGAAGAGCGTATCTTGGTGTAGCTGCTCTCAACAATTGTATTTATGCTGTGGGAGGCTGGAATGAATCTCAAGATGCACTTGCCTCAGTAGAAAGATATTCCTTTGAAGAGGTATGGTAGAGTCCCTTTCTTTCAGAAATTTCAGTAGCATGAGCATTTTGCAAAATGCTAGAGGGTTAGCCCATTTCCCTTCTTTAAAAAGAAGAAAAGAAAAAAAAAACAAGTTGCACAGCAGGGAAAACTCAGTTTGCTAGAAGCAATTTAAAGCAAATTCGATTTCCTCTTCACTATTAGCTGATAATCAGATTGAAAACCAAGCTTCAGTGATCTTAGGATCTGTCTATGTCCTAACTGGTTTGGATTTTGCTAGTCTTATTCTGAATATAGTTTTTATAAAGACTCTTCTTTGGAGTAACTTAGAAGCTAGCTGATAAGGATGATGCATAGATATATTCTAGTTTGCTAAATACTCAGGATAGTGGGGAAGAGATTCCTTTTCTACAACATAATTATCATGTTCCAACTAGAGAAAGGAGGAAATAAAGAAGAGCTGCCCTCTGCTGTGAAAACTCAGGTGGTGCCTTCTGTGTCAAAATGTAGTTGCCAGCTTGACTAGAAAAATCACTTTGAACACTCTTTTTTCAAAAAGATGTGAAACTTGTTCTGGTTACAATGCATGATGCTGTTTAGAACATCATGCACAACAGTGTTAAAGTGGCACATGTTCCAGTGTTCCATTCTGTGTTGCATCTGGAACTGAACATAGTTCTCATTTCTCACCAAACTATTTGCTATTCTGTGTCTTGGAGGCAGACTACATCTTGCAGTAGCTGGAAGAAGGGAAGGATGTCTGTGTAAATAGTATGTGATCTGTTCTTTAGTCAGACTTGTGGCATTTGGATTTCTTGAGAAAGTGTTTAAGAGCTTGTGCTGTCATTTTAATCCTAATAATCCTCTCAATACCATATATATACAGTATTAGTGTAACAGTATTTGAGCCTGTAAGATGCTTGCTTAGTAGTCTTTGTATGTTTCAGTACTTAAAGTTACTCCTACCAGAATTAGGGCCTTATCCTAAAACTGCTTTTTCACTCTTCCACTTTCTCATTAGGAAAAATGGGTTGAAGTTGCATCAATGAAGATACGAAGAGCTGGCGTCTGTGTTGTGGCAGTAAATGGATTTCTCTACGCCTCGGGAGGCCGTGCTCCTAGTCATGATTTTACTGCTCCAGTAACCTCTGACTCTGTTGAAGTGTATAACCCTCATATGGACAGTTGGACTGAAATCCCCAATATGATCACCAGCCGCTGTGAAGGAGGTGTAGCTGTGCTGTAAAAAAAAAAAAAAAAAAAAAAATCCTAGTGAGCTTCTACCTCCTTGGAATTCCGGTCTCATTTGCCAGAAACCTCTTCTATCAGCAGGAGAAGTAAAAAAGAGGGCTCCTCCAGAGCAAATGGAAATGTAAAACTCTTGGCCCTGAAAGTAAATTGACGTGGGCAAAGTCTGTTTCAGGAAGTGCTCTGCAAAGAGTAGGAGTTCCTTTTATCACTGGATTAAGCTCATTGGGAAAAAATGGCAAATTAGCCCTGAAAATAACTTGATAACAGCAGACTGGCTACTTGGTTAGTATTAGTTGTGGGTTTTTTTTGTTTGTTTTTTGTTTCTGGTTTTTGTTTGTTTGTTTTTTGTTTGGTTTGTTTTTTGTTGTTGTTTGTTTTTATTTTTCTGTTGTTTTTGTTTGGGTTTTTTTTAGGAGAAAAAAAGAAAGAATGAAGGGTGGAGAAGGCATGGTACTGGCCCTGCTACTGGGCATAGGCATTAAGAATGAATAGGATAATTACTTTCTTGCTGCCACACTAGACTTCAGTGATAAGTGACTGAGAATTTTATGTTCTCAAAGGTTATTCTCACAGTTGTTGTCATTCCATTTTAGTGCGGCCTTTGCTTTTGGTATCAAATTATTTCAGTGATGACAGTAGAGCTCTTGTTCCTTAAGCTCTGGACAATTTTAAATGGAAATGGTATTCATTAGATGAGCTATTTTTTCTGTTTAGGATTTCCTAAATTTTTGTATTAAGAAAAACGGCTCTTACCCACATTTTTACATTTTTACATTTTTATTCTGTGTGACACATGCTGAGACTGGGCATTGGAACAGAGGCTGTTCTGTGAGGTACCCGTGTTGATGTTTACCACATCTTGTATCCTGCCTCTTCCAAGGTCAAGTGGACATAGGTTTTTGTGATTAAAATTAGTTATATTTTGCATTAGTGATGCCATTATTGTGTTTTTTTTTAAAGGATTTTGTTTTGCTTGGACACTTCATAGAACAATGTTTCTAGCAATTTATACCCATTTTCCTTGAAGCTGCCTTTTGCACAAGACGATTGCATTGTCTCCACAGCTATGGATGAGTAGGACTCGGACAAGAGTAGGACTCGGACAAGAGTCTGAAATCAGGCTGCTTGAGCTTGGACAGACAGCATTATTCTACAACACGAAACCACAGAAGGAATGTCACAAAACAGGAAGCCTGGGCTCCGTAGACAAAGGAGCATTCAGACTGTGTAGGTCCACATCCTCTGTGTAATATTAACAATTAACGCATGAATAAAAGCCTCCAAGGTTAGTGTTGTAAGTACCTTAAGAATCTAGGTTGGCATTCCAGCATTGGGTTGGGAAGACTACTGCACTAAACCATGCTCTGGGATGGAGCATTTGTTTCTGTGATCTCTCTGTAATCTTGTATGTGCAATTAATTCAAAAACTATTTTTTGTGTATTCTCTGCCCCTCAACCAACCTTGAAGCTAGCTGCTTTAAACAGATGCTCATGATGAAATGCATATTCCTGCTAATGGTGAAATGCTTTTGTACGGGGTCCTTTCTAATTGTAGTAAGCTGAATCACTGCTGCTGTTATATAACAGCTCTTGTTCTACTGGGAAAGCTGGTTAATAAATGTGTTTACTATTTTTGGACTGAAAGTTGCACACTTCCATGGTGAAACATCTATATATTTTTTCCTAATATAAAAACACTTAGTTTTCCTGGAAATGTGGATGCCTTGCTAACTGTGTTGGTAGTCCTCTCTAGGCTAGTAGTATTTCTTCAGCTTTCTTCACACTTCATGACCCCTCTTGTAGTTAAAGTAGTATTTCTTGATCAGTTAATTTTATTTGTTTGTGAATTACTAGTGCACTTCTCCTTTAATCTCCATAAACTTCCTGTTTTAGAGTAGCTGGAGGGAATCAGTTGTTATGTGCAGTTACCTTCTCCGGGTTTTATGATCAGGTAGTAAACTGATTTTCCAAACACAGTCTCTGATACTCAGCACCTCTTCCTTTGAATTTGGGGCCAAAGGAGGTTCTTCTCTGGACCCATTAAAACAATTGCCAGGGCTGAGTAAGAAAGAATAAACTCTTTAATTTATAACTCCATTTCTTTCTCCTTTGTATTCAGAGAGTATGGAAATACACCAGTTTCAGGGAAAGGATATTGTTAACAGGTCAATTTTAAAGTATGAAGCTTATGCATATATGTATATGTTTCCTCACAAAGATAGAGCTGTAAGATAGGCATTTTGTGGGGTTGCTTTTTAACTTCTGATTGTTGCAGAATGAACAGATAACAAGTTTAGTAGGTGCTTTATTCTTTATTGAAAACTTGGAGACTAGTACTTCTCAAGAGACCTGTGAGGATTACCTAAATTGGTGCTAAGTTATGTGTCTGGATGTAATGTTCTGGCTTTCTCTTTGCAGCCCACAGTCCTTAAGCATACTTAGGATGAAAAGCCTATGGTAAATATAAACACAGGGAACTTCTTAGGTTTCTTGGGGCAAAGGGAAAGAAAGAGGAGGGGAAAAAAAAAAAAAAAAAAAAAGGCTTGCCCTTCCTTTTACAGTAGGCCAGGGAAGAAGCTATGGTGTAAATGTGAAGATATTACTCTTTCCCCCCACCCCCCACTGTTTCCGGGAGTTGGCCCCCCATGATGTTTGGAGGACACAAAGCCTGTTTCTATCTGTCTCTGCTGTGTTGAGGAAGGAGAGGATGCAAATTACTTTCATGTCCCACTTTCTGGTCCCTTAGTGCCAGAGACTGAGTCCCTGTGTCATATCATATCAGACAGCATTGGATAGCGCTCTCATTCAGGAATACAATGGTTCTTTAGAGCTATGCAGCCACATATAAAGGTGGCTTTCTATGCAGCCTTCTTGGCTAGGTTACCCTAAGTCTAAACAATCTATAAAGAGCTGGATCAGACCTTATTTTTATTTAATCACTAAATATAATCAATTTTTAATCACTATTCTACCTTACATAAGATAAAATGTTAAGTTTTCTCTTTTCAGTTTTTATACTTGATTACAACTGCTGGATGAACTACCCAAGGTAAATGGTGAGCTTTGCTTGTCACTGAACACTCTCTTTGCTCTTGGCTTGTTGCTGGAAGCAAATGTTGTCCTGTCTTGCCTGTGCTGTTACCTGACTGCTACTTCATTGCATCATTTCTACAACATAGCAGCTGAACCTGTATCTATATCTCTTCCATTTCCCTAAATAATAAATTACAATGGAGTGAGACATGTCTTCTCAGGGAACAAAAGCAGCTGCCCATTTCTTTTGCCTTCCTTTTGAGGTTGTTCTAAAAACTACCTCCTCCCTCAATCATTTTTATGACTCCATGCTTGTTCTACCCCTCACAGTTAAGACAGATACTTTAATAAAGCAATTTCTACTCTTGTTGGACAAACCTCCCTTTTAAATTTGTAGGGCAGTGACATCTCAGTCAAGAGAGAATGAAATGCTACAGAAAAGGACAGATTCATGCCTGCCTTGAAAAAATGACCATTATTTACACTCCTTCCATGCTAAACTTGCTAAGCTGTTTACTTCCTGTACAAGCATCTTGCATGTTGCTCTCTTATGACTTCTGAAAAGAAAGAGGTTCCTCTCCCCCCCCCCAAAAAAAAAAATCTCAATACAAATTATTTATCAAATATCTCTTTTCCCTGATCACCTTATTTTGTGTACTTCCATCTGTCTGTGCTGTTTATTAGCTGGTTCTCTGAAGCAAACATCTTCAGTGTTGCAGTGGCTAGTAGTGACACTACAGCCACCAGAGTTGTCACTATCCTGAGTGCCTTAAACCAAGCAGGGTAAGTAGGAAGAAGGCCTAGGTCATAATGCAGTGCTATCCCTAAACCCATAATAAGCAGTATGGCACCGCAGGTGATGTCTTCAAAAAGGAAGACCTGCCAAGCGAATAAAGGAGGCACGACACTGTTAGCCAGGTTCCGCCAGTCGGGCTTGGCCGGACTCTTCTCTGGGATAGCAAATCCCCACTTGATTCCTCCCAGGAAGGAGACGACGATAGCACCATATGTAATCTGAGCAAATGCCAGCTCAGGGTAGTAGGTCCCTTGGATGGCCATTGCCAGTGGCACAGAAACAAATGGAATTAGCCCTGCAAGGCTCAAGTAAAGGGCTGGCTTTGGAGAATCCTTTATTGACGCCAGGCGGTAACGCAGGGGGTCCGGGTCTTCGTTCTCGGGTTCTTTCTTTTTTTTTTCCGTTAAGAAGGGGATCGAAGTGTGAAATGCCTGGAGCTTGGCTGCACATATCGATGCTCGGTTGAAGCTTAGAGATCTTGAAAGAAGAGAAACATCTCTGTGCAGATGGAAGATGAGAGGAAAAGAGCAACTTGTCTTATTCTTCCCGGAGTGCAGCAGTCTCGAACTAGTTAACTTCTGGAGCTGCAACTATAAAACTTGTTCTGAATGCTTGGTAATCAAGGCTTTTTATCCTACAGTTACCTCACACAGGAAAATTTGTACCAAGTAGTTTTCCAGGGCAAGGTTCCTCCACAGTTGCCCTTCTCCTCAGTTTTCAGGTGTTTTTAACCAGCTAACTGACTTGGCTTTCATAAGTAGTCTGATGAACAGCAGCTAAGGTCTTTGTAGTGATTAAGGCAATCTGAAAGATATGTATAACCACCTATTTTTCTACCCAACATTCTCTAGACTTTAAGTTAGAAGTACCCATCCTCTTCAGAAACCCCTTTGACAGAAGGGTATGAAATAATTATAGAAATAGGACAAGTGTCAACCCAAAAATTAACTACTGTCCTCTTACCACTAAAAAAAAAGAGAGATAACAGGAGCCAGGGAAAGCTCTTTGGTCACTAAAACTTGACTCTTATAAAAGAAATGTCTTAGTTTTGGCTAAATGCTGCTGAAAAATCAGGAGTTCTCTCGGAAAAGCTTCCTGTGATAAAAGCATACCTAATCTGCAAATCACTTTTTTTTTTTCAGTGCTTCAATTGTATCTTACACTGCTCTATTTTAAAGAAAAAGCAAAAATGCTTCAGGAACTTACGTTGAAAGGTGTCCGGAAGCAGCACCGTTGTACAAGTCGGAGCATTCTTGCTTTATCAAGGCTCTAAAAAAAAAAGTCTTGATTTCTTTACAAGTGGCGAGACTTTGTATGTTAAACATTTTGTAAGATCCCTTATAAGCTTAAAGAGAATATTTTATGTATTCTATCTTCCTTTACCAGCTGCAGGACGCTTTGCCCTGGGATCTGAAGTCCCAAGCATGCAGACCGTTACCAGAGCGGTTTCCAGCTGGGGAGCCCACCCAGGCGCTCGATCCCCGCGCACGGCCCCGCTCCGATACACGGTACAAAGGGCTGACGCGGGTGGAGGGCCCCGCTCGCCCGGCCCAGGAGCCGGTGCCACGGGCTAGGCCCGACCTACCGGGCAAGGGCAAAGGCGAAGCGCGGGGAGGGCGGCTCCGGGCACCCACCGGCCCCGCGCGGCCTCCGACCGCGTGAGACGGCGCCCGCTCGGCACGAGGAAGGTCCCGGCGGAAACAAGCGCTGGCGATCGCGTTCCGCCATGCCCGGCGTGTCCCCCGCCAAAGCCGGGCCTCGACCCGAGATCCCGGCGTCCGGAGTGCTTAAAAAGCGGGATCGCAGGGCCAAAAACGGGATTCCCTGCAGGAGGGGGCAGGCTGCTACCCGCGCCCCTTGCCAATGCCGCAGCGCGGCAGGAGAGGGACAAGCCTCGTCGCGCGGGGAGGCTCTTCATGCGAGGAGGGGCCCGCGGCCGGCAGAGTTGCTCCCGGGGCCCCCCCTTCTCCCGGGGTTGTTGTCCCCATGAAGGGGCCTGGCGCCCGCTGTCCCCCTTTACCTCTCGGGATCTTCGCCGCGGGAGAACGTCGCTCACAGGACAAGGCGGGCGGGCTCGGCCAGGACTACAAGTCCCAGTCTGTACCGGGGCGCGAGGGCGCCCGGCGCCGCGGAAGCAGCCGCAAGGCCTCCTGGGTCCTGTAGTCCCCGGTGGCACCACCCTTCCGATTGGCAGTGCCGCCGCGCGCGCGCCCGGCGGCTCCAGCGCGCGCCCCTCTCCCGCGGGAGGGGGGGGCAGGGGCTCCGCGTGG
>JAWLRI010000763.1:6088912-6124569 GCA_034781795.1 Crypturellus tataupa
TGGCGGCGCTGACACGTGTGCGGCGTCGGGCAGCCCGGGCCGTCCCCGGCGGCGCAGACGTGGCCGGGAAGCTGCTCCGGTGCCGCGCGCTCCCCCCCTGCCCGCGCGGGGACGCGGCTCCTCCGCGTCCCTCCCCCCGGAAAAAAGTTACCGCGCGGCCTCCTGAGCCCCGCGGGGTCTCCCGCGGCGCGGGGGGAGCAGCTCTGCTCGCACCTCCCGTTCCCGAGAAGGATCTGAGACTTTCGATGTAAAAACGAGCCAGTCCGGAAAAAAAATAGTGCAATTCAGTGGGTGTTTGTGGAACCTGCAAGTTCTTAAGCAGTTTTAGGTGAACAGTCGTTACTAAAATCGCTGTAGGTGGCGGGGCGGGGGAGGTGGTGCTCTTGTAAGAGCTCTGCTTGAAGATGTTTTTAGGTGACTGCGGCCAGGTAAGTCACCCTGGCGAGCCCCGCCCCCAGCCTGGGTGACACCGGCTTCGTAATGCCAGGACTATTCGGAAGCGCTGGAGGAGAGTGCGGAAGTAGCAAAAGGCATTGGGAAAGCAGTGGAGGTGGCGGCCGCCAGGCCCTCGGAGACGCCTCTGCCCCAGAGCTGACGTTGCCTCTGTGCAGGCAGGTTAGGAGAAAAGCTCGCGGAAATGCTACTTGGCGAGTGAATTTGGTTTGAATCGCAGTGGAAGGTGCTATGTGCTCATCTGCCTGGAGACTGGGATTTCCACTGGCCGAATCAGGAGAGAAACAGGTGTAGGGGAGGAAGTAAAATTCCCAGTTTTACGGAAAGCTGTGCTTGCTCCCTTGCTCTTTCAGATTACTTCTAGAGAGTCACGCCTCAAGAAAAATATAAAATATAAAAATATAAAAAAGTCAAGTTTTTTATTTATTTTTGTTTTGTATTTATTGATTTTTGTTTTGTATTTATTTATTTTTGTTTTGTATTTATTATTGCAATTATTATTACAGTAGTTTCTATCAAAGGCCAGCTTCTACCTTTTTGCTTCCTTTGGCTCATAGTGTTAATCCTATATGACATGGAAGTTTCCATTGCAGATCCCACAGTAGGACTTGAAGTGAAAAATATGCATGGAACAGATGGCATTTGGAAAAAAAAAAAAAAAGTTCTGTTTTTTTGTCTTTTTTTTCCTGTGGATATCTTAATAATGAGAGAGATGAGGGGGAATGCAGATGTGCTATATAATAGACTGCGTGGAAGTAGAAGCTTTCTGGATTATGATGAAAAAGACTTTGCTTTGAGAACATTGTTGCAGAGTGTTGTCACCTTGTCTCATAGATTTGGCTGTGTAGAAGGTGCTATTAGTGCAACTCTTGAAGCTCCTGTTTTACGCTAGGTATTGAAGGCACTACAGAAAAGTAGTCTCTTGTAGAAAAAAACTATTTTATAGAAAAGTAATCACCAGCACTTTCATTACGTGTTAAAATATTTGAAGAGCTGGTGAACATTAGTTTTCTTAGTATTGGAAAATACCATTTTTGGATCTGCAGATTTCAGGAACGTTGAGTGGCAATTCTTCAGTAAGTGAAAAATGTGAAGGCTTGTTTGTCTAGAAGGTTAGAAATTTTTTTTTTTTTTTTTTCCTCCAGTGTTACATGGTATTTAGAGTTGTGTAATTGCTGGGTTGGCTCCGTCCGTGAGGTGTATGTACCTCAGAGTTGCTTCACTCGTTTGTCTGAATGAGCAGATTGGAAAAGCTCTAGTAATATAAAGTAGAACTAAAACATGAGCACACCTGTTCAGTAAATTTCTGGCTATTCTTACATGGGCATAGCTTTTTTACCTTGGTTTGGAAACAAAACTCACTCAAATGTGAGGTAGTTGTTCCTTTAACTTATATCGGGAAAGTTCAGAGTTACATTGCTTCACCAGTTGCAAAATTCAGTATCTCCCACCAAGTTTTAGTTTCTTAATTTTTTTGCTAACTTGTTTGGAATTAATTGCTCTCATGGAGGCAAGAGCCGTTTATATTTCGTTTAGCTAACAGGAATGTAAGTAGCTCTAGTGTCACTTCTGCAGGGACCAGGATACCAACTAAAGAGTGTGTGTCTTCTGTTTCAGTAAGAGTAATAAAGTGCATGTTCTCTTTACTTGTCAGGTTTGATGAAAGGCAGTGAGACTGGAGAAACAGGGCTCTCCCTAGACTCCTTCCCAAATGCTAGGATGTTGTTTAACTTGTGCTCCATAAGTTAATGTCCTTGCGAAAATGCACCAGTTACTGTATGGTCAAAAGATAAATGTGTATTTTGGGGAGTATATATGAAGATTGATAGTAGCTAAGTCCCAGTTGCCCCATATGTATGTGTGCAGATACTGCACAAGTCTGAAAATTAAGGCTGGGTTGAGACATTAGCATGGCAATAAATGAGAGAGCACATTAATCATATAGATTAGTGGTCAGACTTTATCACTCTCAATTGGAATTTTTTGATTAAATCAAATGTTTCTCTTTTTTACTTCCTGACTTCTTATTTGATTTCTAAAATCACTTGCACAGAGGAGAATTAACACTTTATGCTTTTTAGACTTGACTGTAATTAAATAACAAAAAGACTTCGCAGAGCCTTGGTGTGTGCGGTTTCACAAAATGAGTAATCTGAAATAGTGATATTCCCATCATCTTGTTTTTTTTTTTTTTTTTTTTTTTTTTTTTAAATACCTTTGAACCAATGAGTCCAAATGTAACTAAGGCCTTCTGTAATAAATTGTGGTCAGGAAAAAAAAATCTGGGGTGCCAATCATCTTTGGGAATGGGGAACACCAGCAGCTACTGAAATTCTAGGGTTTGGGGTAATTGCAGCAAAAATGCCAGTATTTTGGGGTTTTGTTTGTTTGTTTTCCTGCTATCTTGTTATCTCTTCTGGTTTGGTGTTTTTGTAGTGCTTTCTTCCATCACAGAAAGAGTATTAAGATTGTGGTGCGTTGATCATGGCTCTTAATAGGCAAAGCTGTGAGTTTATATGAGTGTATATGTTTGTTGTCCAAATTCTAGAACTTGGAGTTTTCTAGAATTCCCCCCTCCCCCCTTTTTTTTTTCTCCCCAGAAGAGGAAATAAATAGATTAAAAGAATTTTAGAGTAACCTTGCCTTCACCTTCTCTTCTAGGTCCTCGTATATAGTAAGTGCTTGGGAAGAATAATAGCATGGCTGAGGATAACTGCCAGTGAGATTAAGAGTTTTCATGTGACAGAGGCTGTTTTCCTGCATATTTGTGTGACCCTTATAGCATAGTTGCAACATACAGAGCGTGTGGCAGTGACCATCACTCTTTGGACCCTTGTCATTCCCAACTTGTTGGGAACAGTTATCTTGTAAATAAAGGGCCAGGGCTGCCCTAGAGCTGTATGGACACAAAGATTCTGAGTACACAGGAAGTTACTGATGAATTTTTATGGTGAGGGTTACAACAGATTCGCAGCCTTTCAGCAGAAAGGAATGACAGTCACCTGTCATTGAAGGATTAATCAGTGTTAGCAGGAGGTGCTTGGAAAAGACCATTGATTCTAATCTTTAAAAACTTTGTGGTGGAGCCCCACCAACAATATTTGTCCTAAATGCACAGATGATATGATCTTGATAAACTAAAAAAAAATGGTCTGAAATCAATACAATGTGTCTTAGCATGGACAGATTTGAGTTATGAGGTTAAGGAATATTACATTACACAGAGAAGCAACAGCTGGCTCAGCAGCAGCTCTGTGGGAGAGAATCCAGGGGTTGTGGTGGCTCCTGAGTTGTCATGAGTCAGCAGCAGTACTGTTGTAAAAAAAAACCTTGTCATACCAGAAAACATATGCAAGAGAAGGCATCCTAAAACAGCTAAAGAGAGAATCTTTCCATTCTCCTGAGGGTTGGCAGGTCTTCGGCCAGAAGTGTTTTGCTGGGTTTTTGAAACTATCACATTTTGAGAAACATATGGCTGAACTGCCAAGGATAGCAAGGTCTCTAAAAAGATAGACCCTTGAGTGACGACTGAAATAAATCCACAGCTAAATAATTTATTATTAATACTATTATTCAGCTTATGATTCATCAGACATCAGCAGGTGATTTGGAAAGCTATCTGCAAGTATAACTGGGGGACCAGCTTTGAAATACTGTTGCTGCCTGCAAGCGAGCATGCTTGGTAGGTGGATCAGATTAATTTTTATCATCATCAATACTTTGTACTTAAAAGCCTGTAGCTTTGACAATTAAATTAGGGAGGTGGGGATTTGTTTTTTTGTTGTTGTTATGTTTTTTTTTTCTTTTTTTTTCGAGGGGAAAAAAAAAAGAAAACTTGTGTCTGATTCCAAACACATCTTTTTTTTATTTTTATTTTTTTTTTTTTCTGCTGCCAAGCAGTGTTGTGATACAGATGGCCTGTGGGCTTTTCCCACTCTCCCCCTCAAAAAAACTATTAGGATTGCATTTCAGTAAGGAAACACTGAAGTTCTGGCCTGGAGAAAAGATGTCCTAAATTGTAGCTGCAAAGAGAAGTTAGTCAATTTTCCAGTACTAAGGCAAGCAGTTATAGACTGAAATTATGGCAACAGATATATGGGTTATGCATTAGATGCAGGAACACTTTCAAGGTATAAAGATAATGGAAACAGATTGTAAGATATGCTGGAAAACTCTGATATGTTAATTTTCTTTTGATTTACAGCTCCCCCAAAATATTCTAGTGGCAGTATGAATACCTGCATAATGAATTCCAGTCCACTGATAACAAACTTGTTTTTCTGATACTTTGAGACATCTTAGGAATAATTTGTGGACCCCTGGAGCTCTGCAAGCTGAAGATCATGGCACAAATTCTTTTTTTTGGAGGATTGCTTAATTTATGTTCTCCCATTAGATGTCTTTGAAAATACAGCTTGAGTCTTTTAAGCCTCAGGAAATAGGGATGAACTAAATGTTTTTTTAAATATTATTTTTTTCCCCACATGATTTTCTACTGTTCCCTGTTTTAGAATCAGATGCTAGGATAGAAGGATGGCCTTAGCTTCTGACCTGCGCAGTATGCCTGCAGAATAACAGCGTAATGTGCCTTTGGAAGATATAGAGACCAAACATGAATCAGACAGATAACACCTGGCACAGAACTGCTTGCTTTATTTTATTCAATATCTAAAAGTTGCACTGACTAGGTCAGAAAGCTCCAGTCCAACACAGTGAACATCCAGAGAGGATATATGCCAGCTGCAGCAAATAAGATCTATGGTTAGGGAGAAAAAGCTGCTGTATAGTTAGGGGTTACTTGTACCTCATTTATTTCAAGCCTAAGACCAAATTAACAGGATATTTATTCCGTGTTCATTGTACTTAATATGTATAGCCCTTCTTTTAAATGGAATTTTCTTCAGTGACTTTTCCGTATGGATATTTGATTACACATACTTTATTAAAGAAAGTACTGAACTTTTTAAATTAGTAGAATGGAATACTTAACAGTATAAACTTTACAGACTGTAGTACATGTATCATGCATGCTAGAAAGTGCTACCTGAACGTGTCTTTATCATGTCTTAGTCACAGATGCAAATAGATGTGAACTTCTTGTATGTTGTGCTGATCTTGACAATCTACTTGACTTTCCCCAGTCATGAGCTGTTGTCTTAGGAAATAAGCATCTATAGCTGGAACTTGTACAGCTTTTCCTATGTGTCCCTGGTCTCTTTGGGGTGATGATACTGACTGGCAGAATTACTACAGTGTTTTAAAGAGAATGGTGTCCTATTTCTTAGGGTCCTGCTTTGCTCATTATGTTGATTCTCAGTGTGCTGTGTTTGCAAGAGAACCGCTTTAATTTTAAATCTCTCTTGCCTCATCCCAAAGACTTTGGTTTTGGTAAATAGTCTGGTCACATTTGCTGCTCTTTTCCAAAGAAAAGTGCTTTTCTTATCCCCATACCAAAAATAGCAAATGTGCTGTAGTAGTGATAGTCACAGTGACAAAATACTATGTACTTTATCCAGTCACTCTGGGTGGGGAAACACCCGGAACTGGCGAACTTCTTACTTTGCTTCTGCTTAGGATCTCTCTGCATCCCTGTGAGCCAGGTGGGCAGGAGGTATCTATTATGCAGCAAGGATGAGCTGCTAATTACATATTTGCAATTCTTTCCTTATGATGAGGAATATTATCTTGGTGTAGGCTATTAAGAGATAGAGAAGATTTTATTCATAAAGGCTTTCAGCAAACTGTATAGGTATGCTGTTCATTGCTGTTTCTCCTCCTCTGTTGTCATGAGGCTTTGCGGAGAACAGTGTTGTCTATAAAGGCAATCCTGAGAAGGCTCTCATGCCTTGTAATGTTCATGGCAAAAAGTCTGTAAATCAAAGTGCACTGCAAAATAGATGTTTGATTTCATTCTCTTCAAGGGCTTGAAAGACCTTTGGACTTGAACTAAAACTGTCAGTGCCTTCTCTGGGTTTTAAAGTATAAAATTCTAAAAGAGGTTAAAAGTTCAGAGCATTGTTCACATTTAAAACCTGATACTATTTAAACTATGTTTTCTTATTTTGCATCAGTGGTGTCAATTAACACACTCAACGCAGGTATATGTAATCCATAGGACCCCTGCTTCCCTCCTGTAGAGGAGAGCAAGGAGCAAGTTCTGTTATTTCAGATAAATACTACAGTTCTCCAATATAAACAGTGCTGCAGACTATTAAAGGTGAGTAAAAAGTGGAATATTAAATAAAGAGGTATGAGGCATGATGGTATTGTCAGTGGCTATAGGGTATAAAACATCCGGTAAGACTCTTTGAAAGGCATAATATATGGGACCTCTGTGCTGTCCCTATTCTGTGCTTGCCAGAAGTTAAAAAATCTTCAGGATTTTGCTTGTCCAGAATGGTACTATCTTGGTACTTCAAGTAAACTCTTAAAAATAAATAAAATCCTTCAATTGAACCATTCTTGTTTATCACACTGGCTGAGGTTCCAAGCCTTGTCTTTTTACACAGACTTCTGCACAGGTTCTTCGAACTTTCCAAAATATGCAAAATACAACTTGCTTTTGAAGATAAGCTGGCTGACTTTGAGGTTATGGTCTCCTCAGTGCATCTGGTGCTTTTGAAACACAATAGTTATACAGTGATATTGTTGGTTCTAGAAATTTGGATCAGTTGAGGCTAGAAGGGACAAACAGCAGCAGCATTGCTAAAAAGTGTATCTCTTGTCACTGTTTTCTTATTTATTTGCTGGAGAATCTTTCCTTCCTTGCAATCCTAGAAGTTACTCTTCTCTGATTATGCTACTGTTGTATGGACCTGTGTCTCTGGCTATTGTTAAAAAAGAAATAAACCATCTTTTTTCCCTACCCCTTGCTGTATTCAGTGTGTTTGAGGACATGCACAAGACCTGGCTATTTAAGTTTTGCGAGGACGCATGGCTGGACGGATGTGTGTGTGTGTTCCCATGGGATTCACTGTGACCTTAAGAGAAGTGGCAAGAAGGCTGCTAAATGGGCAGGTCTGCATATAAAGCCACAGTGAATGAGATTGCTGTGGGAGGACTTTCAGAAAAGATCTTTAATTTATGAATGTATTCAGACAAACATTTTTTGTCATATTCCAGTGAATTAGGGCTACTGATTTGCAGAAATGGTCAGATACAGAATGTGATGTATGAACTCTAAACCTGTCACTCTGGAAAAACTTTTGCATGGAGAAACTTCTGGCATATTTTGATCTTGGAATAATTAGATGACCATGTTTCTGAATGTGAAACAATTCTGATTATTCTGCAAAATAGATTAATTTGCTTTAAGATTTGAAAAGAAGATTTTTTTTTCTCAATAACAGCTATTTTTTATAAGAGCTTTCAGTATCTAAATGTGGGAAGATTGCATTTTGGTGTACGATTAGCACTTTAATTCCGCATTCATTATTTTGATGGTTTCCCTTAGTTCTACAAGATATGGCACGGGTAATGCTTGGCATTTTTTAGATGTTTTTCAGCTGCTAGGTGGCATGAAAAATGTTGTTCAGGTTGTGTTTCTATGTAATGCACTAGTCCTTTATATCCAGGTAATGTTTTTGTACACCTAGTTAAGTGATATGCTAGAAGAAGCCAAGTAACGTTGGCAAATTTATATTATAGTTATTTTGACACATAATTGCTCAGGCTAGTAAGCACTATTAGTTGTACGTGTCATTTTGGAACATCTACATTTGTCCTTTAAAAAAAGGTTTCAGTAGTGGAGACAGGTTGAAGGTGCAGCTCGAGAATAGTGTTAATGGAAACTGAAAGCAGAAGGAAACTAAGTTTGTTTTGTAGATACTTCATGCGAATGAACGTGCCATTATCTGCAAATACGTAATTTAAACTTGAGGACTTAGCTCAGCAGTTGTTATGACAACTATTGAACTAGCAGTGCTACAGTCTCGTCTCTTCTCATCAGGTCTATTAACACATGCAAGGTTGAAGCTATATTCATAATGACATTATTTTAAAGGTGCTGTGAATGTGTGCTCAAATATGATTATCTTAATAAAATATTTAGAATGATAGTTATACAAAGGCATGATCTGTTTCTTGCAGAACAAGAGAGTGAAATTTCATGTGTAGCCTTTTGATATCCTCAAAGAAATCAATAACACCCCTGACTTTTCCAAGGTTAGTCTCTGACTGTAATTCATTATGTCTGTGTATGTGATTGATAAATAAAAATTTAAAATGTTAGGAAGATATCATATTCTGGTAAATACATATGAGGTTAATTTCTGATGATAAACAAACATAGGCCTGCTAAAATGACACTCTGCTCTGAAGAGTAGCTAGGTAAAAAGATCTGTCGTGTATGCTTAGGCATCTGTTTAAGTAACTTTAGAAGAGCTGCACATAAAGAGAACTGATGAGGAAGTAAATTCTCTTCTGCCCTATGCATCCATTAAGCTGTTTGCTATTTTTTTGTGAATGCTTTTGCAAACCAGCTGACATGTGATCTTTAAGAATATTACCAGAACCGCATTTGAGTTTGTAAGGATTGCCAGTCAGAAAAACAAATCTTTACTTTTTAAATAAGCATTCTATTTAGAAAAAAATATATAGAAATACAGTGAAAATACAGAAATGAAATGAAACTGTGGCAGGGATAGGCAGGTGTTGTGGGTATAATAAGCAGTAAAAACTGACTTTTACACCAGTTTCCCAGCAGAAGTGCCATGGCTTTGTGGCTTAATGCAGGAGAGGAGAAAGGGAGTTAGTAGCTCTAATTAAAAGGACTCTGTGTAGACACTGGAGCTGATGGGACCTGAGGAGGTTTGCAAAGAACTTGGAGGCATTAGGAGCATGCAGTGAATACATCTCCTTCAGAAATTTGCACTGGAATTTGTAGAATGAACAAAGATAAGAAGCGCTGCTTCGAGTTATTCCCATTAAATAGCTGTGCGCTGGAATGGCATTGCCTAGTAGACAGTTTTGTGCCTGTTAAGAAAAGTGAGGCAGGTCTTGCTTTTGAGTAGGCTTTTGCAGGGCTATAGGCCTGGGAAGGCAGAGGAAGAGGAGGCAATAGGAACAGTGTGCTGGTGCCCTAGCTAATATCTGCACTTTCTTAGAATGTCTGAAACATCATGATCCGTTTCCAATGAGTAATTTTGCATCTCAATAGCTCACATGCCTTGGTAATTTTTAGCTTGTGTCAAGCCTTGCTTTCTGGTCAACACAGATCTTACCTTCTGTACCTTGTTCTAGTATTGGGTGTATATAGGAAGCACCACTTGAGAATCAAAGCTGTAGAAATGCTCTGTGATATAGAAATGACCTCTGGCCAAGCCTATGTTAGCAGAAAGTCATTAACAAAAAGAATAAAACAACTGTACAGCCATATTCGACTGTAACATGGTGGGAACACTTTGTGAATGGGCTTTTTCACATGAGCTCTGCTTACTTCCTTATCCTACTTAGTCTGTGCCACCTCTTTTTATTTAAAATGCTTGTGTGTTTCTATCATTTTCCCATTAAGCCTTTTAAATTTGTTTAGACAAATGCACACTGAAATTTGGTAATAAAATAAGCATTTGGTATAAAATAAGCATTTGACCAATTTCACTGGTTTCTTTCACTTACACAGTAAATGGCAAGTGTTTAGGCTTTATGTCTAAATATTCAAATAAAAGAAAGTATAGTTTTATAACAAGCTTCTAAGAGAGAAATAAAAGTTAAATTATTTTTATGTAATTGCAAAAAACAAGTAGAGAAATAACAGTAAAATATTTTAGCCAACTTGTAAAAAGCAGATAAATTAAGTGATCTATAAAAAGATCAACTTAATAAGTCTGACCCATATGCCTCATATAGCAAGGATATTCTCGATTTCTGATTTGTATTTCCAGAAGTAATTCAAACTTGAATTCCTTTAAAGAAAAAAAAAAAAGAGAGAGAGTTTTAAATTTGCACTGACAAGCACCTTAGTTCTCCTGTTTCCTGGAACTGGGAGTGTCTACTGGGGGCTAATCTTTGTCCTTGCTGTTTTACACAGAGAAGCAGTTAGAGAGACCAGTTTGGCTGAATTGCGATTGTTGTATGGGGAGATGTAGGAGTTTTGCCTTCAGGATATGTGCGAATGTCCCACACACATGTGCACGTGTATGATCAAAGCAAAGCAAATCACACGTCTACTCCAAGGAATTGCTTTTTTTTTTTCATTACTGAGTAGCTAGCAAGGGCCATTTGAGTTCTATGTAGCAATCAAAAGTGAAACTGAATGTTAGGTAATGGGAAGAGACTACAAAAACACAGCATTTCCCACACTGAATCTGTCATGCTTCCAGATCTTGAACATTTAATGTAGTTCTGGTTACCCTGTATCTAAAAGATACGATAAAATTTAGTAGGGGCTATTAGAAATGTTCAGAAAACTTCTGTAATTGTTTGGACTAAAGAGAGATGACTCAGTATATATATCACTTATAAAACCATAAGTTACATGAAAAAGTGAATCAGTCTGGTAACACAAGAAAACATCTAAATGAACTGAGGCTGGCAGTTTTATGACCAAAAATTGGCATTTACACAAAACACAAGTAAACTCAAACTGCTTCATTTAATTTGGCAGCCAAAAGTATATAAATGTGCTTGAAGAATTTGAACAGATTTAAATAGAAGCTTGAGATTATAATAAACTTTAATACAGACTCTAACTTAAAATTTTGCCTGCAGAACTGAGTAAGTTTACTGTGAATCCCTACTGCTATCCATATTTTTAATTTTCTATAGGTTGAGGTCACACTTAACTTATTTTGATCTGACCTATTTTGCTTTCTGTGATATTAACGATAGTAGCATGGTAGAGTGTGAAAGTGGTCTGTGGGTGGACTAAAGGTGTAACATGATTGTGAGAGAAGAGGTTGATCTTGGAGGGTACATGCTGAAGGGTTTTGCTATTATTTGCAACAATTCATCTAACAGCATTTTTTTTTCTCTAGTGAAAAGAGATCACTGAACATTAATGTGTCACATATCAGTCTTTTTGTGACACTTACTACATTCAAAGGGAGTGCATGTGTACCAAGTGAATCCGTTGATGGTGTAAGATCGGCTGCATGGCATAGAGTTTTCTCCTTTTGGGGGTGATCAAACTATTGACTTTGGGAAGGGCTCATGACACAACTTTGAATTTCGTATCTAAAGTATCTTCTGTGCCCTACCTGCACAGAAGCAGGTGGGTGGAGATTAACTTAAGCACCACTTAAATTTACTGTAGCTCTGTGCAGAGGTTTCTAAATCTCCCAGCAAGTGAGAGACCTACAAGGGACATAGATTCCGAATTACAGTTACACAAGTATCAAAATACGTGGTGAAAGGTTTGAAATGATGAGTGCATAATCATTCGTCTAGCAAGTATGAAGTTTTGGGGTTTATCAGTGCATACTTCGTGCTAACTGTGAAAATATATGGTTTGCAAGGCTTAGGAAGACATTGGTCTCAAATGTTGTATCTCTAAATTGCGCTAGACTGTTCACCTACATGTCAGACTTCAGTCAACTGCCCAAATCACTGATCTTATCAATGATACCAAAAGATCAGGTTGAGACCTGCAAGATATAAATTGGTGGTTGGAATGAGGTGGATTTTTTTATTTTGTTTTTTCTGCTTTGATATTAAAAGATGTTTCATTACCTTCTCTTTCCTATTTATGAAAAAACTTTGTTCAACATGGATCCTGTACTTTTGTGGTACTTTTGCTGTGTACCCAGATCTAATTCTTACACAAATGAATACCATAGATTGAGTTTTTACTTGAACACCCTTAAATCAATTTCTATGTATTGTTTTTTTTTTTTTTTTTTGTCTGCATAGGTTCATTTTTCAGCTCACTGTGAATAATTCTTCAGGTTCATTAAATCAACTTCTTAGTGCAAGCATTTTGCTTTGTCAATAGTTTGGAATGGCTTAATTGCTATACAACTTGTTCTGAAAAGTGTATTTATTCAGAGAGTAATGAATCCTGTTTAAACATTCAACTGTGTATTGACTTTCTCCCCATTTCTTTTCCCATTTACTTCTCAAACATTTGATATTAGACTCAGAAGGTCACACCTAAAGTAGTTTTGTTCCCGTGCTGTGTTCAGCATGTTGGGGAAGCTGTTTGGTCTGCAGCAGTTACTGCTACACCTCAACACATTCCTAAATTACCAGAGGGGGAAAACTTTTTAATAGTGGTTGTTTGGAAGCTTGTTTCTCGTTAGCAGTGTGTGACACTTTCTAGCTTGTGATACCAGGTGAGATGTTCAGGCAGTTCATGGGTCAGTATTTGTTGTGGCCAAATCCCCTCTCTTCCTACTTTGCCTTGTCTGGGAGACTTCTGATGCTGCACCTGCGGAAATGTGACCATGGCCCATGTCTTAGGGGCAGAAGTACCTCCCCTTCTAAACTCCTTTGCACAACAGTAGCATCTAATTCGAGAAGGAAAAATGATATGGGAGTGAGGGAGCATATTAAAAGGACTGACGCAGAGGGTAAAAAAGTGGCAATTTGTAGGATCTCATATGTGTTTATTTTGAGCCTCTATCTTAAAGATTTTAAAAACACAAATTAGCATACTTAACAGCGTGAAGAATGACACAACAAGTGCAACCGAAACCAAAGTTGTTCAGAGTGGAACCTCATCCAAACAAGGAAAAGAAACTCCTGACTAGTCAAAAAGACATAGTAAGGCATGTTTGAAGACATCCTGCAGAACATAATAGTAAAACCTGCAGGAGCAGAGAAGCTGTTGGAGAACGTGAATCTGGTTAAGTAAGATGTCTCAAGGAGAAAAAGGCCATACCAGAAAAAAATTAAAATATTTTTTTGTTTGTGTGCTTTTGTTTGTTTTTCCGCAAGGAGTTTACGGAATTCCCTAATATGGGGGTTCTCATATCAAAAGTTTTGGAGGAAATGCCTCAAACTGATGCTTGGAAATTTTAGAACAATCAGTAAAATGAATCAGTACAAAATTGCTAGCACAGATGGCATTTATCAGAGAACACTAAAGGAACTCAAATATAAAAATTGTGGACCTGACTGTGGTGTATTCACTTAGGTCAGTTTTGGTAGCAGAGGAATAGGGTATGTTGCAAATGACACCTGATTTCAGAAACTGGCATCCAGCTGTACAGGCTTACAGTGAGCTATTTTATTAGCTGGGGCCTGGGACCATTGTGGGTAAAAGTGCAGAATCATGGTTTAGTTCTGACTGAACAGTGTTAAAAATTACTGTGGAAAGAAGAAACTAGTGATTCATTGTTTTCTGTTGCAGAAAGCCATGGTGTGCCCACACCTTGAATGTTGCATGAAAGCCTAGTCTCACCGAAGGGGTTGAGTTTAAATGTACGGAGTAGGGTGGCAAGGATGAGCAAAGCTACGGAATAATATTTCTACAGGAGTAAGAGCATATAAACTTTTCAGCTTGGAGACGAGAAATGACTGCCAGGGGATATAATGTCATGAATGACATGAAGAGTATGAATAGGGCAGGAATATTATGAATAGGGCAGGAATATTCTTTAGTTCTGCTATTTTAGGGGAAGCTAAATGGATTTCTAGTCCTATCCAGTCTTAGCCACGTCTTCTCTTTCCTTTCAAAAAATTGTTCTAACTTTTTTAAAGTTCCTGGTAAGCACTTTGATAAATAACAAGGAGGATTTTATTGAAGAAAGAAACAGTTTTGCTATGAGTAAGTTTCCTACCATATCTCAACGCAGTGTTCCCTGGAGGAGCAACTTTCAAAGGCCCTAGTAATCATATGGCATCTTTGTATTACATATAAAAATAAAATGCTAGAATAATGGTGGTGGTAATTCTGGAGGAAGAGAGGAGAAAGGTGGTACATTTTGGAACACTTATACATGTGCTGGTTGTATCAAAGGAAGGAGAAAATTAGTATCATAAGTAAGTCTCTTGACAAGGAAATCTGGCTATACTGAAGCAAGTGAGGAATGCAGTGGGAGCGTAAAGATAAGGCATGTGGCAAAGCCTGCTTGCTGCCAAGGGTCTCATGATATTATTTTAGCAGCAAGTTTAATAAAAGATCCTATGAAATGTAGGAATCCCCTTCATCAACTGCATGTAGTTTCCCTTTTTCCCTTATGTTAAATCAGCTATTTCTATTGCTATATTCTAAACTAAATCTGGACAGTGGTCTTTTAAAAAACATAAATGCCCTTTTCAGGGAGAATTTTTTTTAATTAGATCATTCCAGTTTTGTTTGTGATCAGAGATCAAATAGCTTTTGGCACTTGCACTATATTTGTTCTGTTTCTCCTTCTGTTCTTCTCTCTAGGCATGCTTTATGTCACATTTCTGCTATTTGTATTGATGATTTGTGTTTTGCTTTTTTTTTTTTTTTCTCTTCACAGTGACTACAGTTTCTGTCTCACCTCTGATGGAAGAGGACTATGACCCAGAAGTGAACTCTCCATTGTAGAACAAGAAACTCTTATTGAATAATTTGTCTCCCTTGAAAAACAGCACCCAATCTACGAAGAGTAGAGTAGGAGAGATCATTTTTGGACCTGGCATTTTTCTGTTCATATGACCTATGCTTCAGCATGTAAATGGTGAACAACAGAGAGCAACATTTGTGCCTGCTTTTGAGCTTTGCATCAACTAGTGCTTAGTTCTGTGGAGCATTTAGTAAATTACGTGAAGTCCAGAGTATATCCAAACATTCATTTTTTAAGATATTATACCTTTTTTAGCAACTGTATATGATAAAAATGAAGTTTATATTTTAAGAGCATTTGGGCAGATGCTTCTTGTTTAGATCTCAGAATTTCAGGCAAGCATTTTTATATAACATAGTTTTTTTTTTCCAGAGTGTTCAGCTCCATCTGCTACAGACCATGAATTATCCAGCAGACTTGGGTGCATCTGTTCAGTATTAACCATGGGGTTGCTCTAAAGGTTGTCATGCAGCCTTGACAAACGTTTTTGTAATGTAAAGGCTGACTTCTGTAGCACCACGACCAGAGGAAATTTAATGAGGTGAATGTGGTCGTGGTTCTTTTTTTTTAAATATAAATTACCTTCTTAGGTATTTTTTGTAGTGTGAGTGCAAGGAGAGATTAAAATGAGCAGCTGAGGGGGTGAAGGGCACAGTTGGCACGAAGTGCGGCCTCTCGTGCTCTGCTTCGAGACGCACTATTGCTTCAAGGCTGGCCTTACAGCACCTTGGAGAAAGAAGGAACCAGAAGGTCTGAGTGAAACACAGAAAAAAAGTGAGGACATTGGACTGCGGAGGCAAAACTCTGCGTAAGTGATCATTTGTACTTTTGTCTTTGAACTTACAGTTTTGGCTTGTTCATGGCTCAAAACAGAATAACAGTAGAATAAGAATTTTTAGGGTTTTGAGCAGTGGAATCTGCTATGACATGTTGGAAAGCACAATTCAGTTTAAGATTCCTCCATGAGGTATATCTGCTGGTCTTCACATGAATTTCCATTAAAATACAGATTCTTTGGCCACCTTCTGTTGTGTTCCTAACTACTTGGTTCCTTACCTAGAAAGCAATTTAAACTGGAATTTGGAGAATCTGGATAGAATTTTGAATTGTGGGTTCAGGTCTCTGAACTGCCTCAGTGTTTCTATCATTTTCGTCTGTTTAGTCATAATTTACCACCTCTGGAGTAAAATAAGCAGTGATCATTCTTCTGTAGACTGTTATTCAACAAGCAATGAAGGAATGGGTCCCTAATCTGGCATATCTTGTTTTTTGTACGCCTGGACCTTGAATGGTTTGTGTATACTTCTTATTTCTGAAGTTCATCTTACAATGAATTCCATAGATGTATTTTTAGAATGGAATTATAAAGAAATAGTAATTAGGAATGTTTAAGTTCTTACCTAGCTTGGTCAGAGGGATAAAGTCAGCAATAAAAGCTGTGTTTAACTGGAAAAACTATAGCACTTTTCCCTTATTAATATAGATTAGATTTTGGAAAGTAGAATTGAGTGGTTATTCCAGTTTGGGGAAAGATGACAGGGGGTTTTCTTTTCACTGACAGATCTTGGCCATGAGGTTTGATGCCTCATTTTATTGAAAGGAGACACTGGACCTAAATGGCGCAGCATGACTTTGTTCCTGCCTGGCTTAACTTCTCAACGCCACAGTCAGCCAAGGTAAACTTTAATGCAGATCAATTGATGGTTACAGCTCTGAAAATAATAAAAAATCAAAAAGTGCTCCACTGTTTTGCTCAACTTGAACTGGACCTGCTTGATTTGTAACTCTTTTTGTCTTTTTAAATATCTGGGGCGGGGGAAGCTTTAGAGAAACTTAAGGTAAAAATCATACGTGTTACAGAGGAGGGGGAGTCCTTTGCATTTAGATGTGGATGTAATTCAGTGTCTTTTCCTTGAGTTTTGAGTGCAACTTCATGTAGAAAAGGATTAAGGAAAAAGCTATAAAACTGGGGAAGAAAATGTCAAAACTTGACCTACCGTTTATTTACAAATTAGCATATAACTCTTTGGTTTTGATTTATAGAAATAATATGACTCTTGCTGGATAGCTTTTGATAATAAAGCTAGGATGTTTGATCCACTTAAAACTAACCTCTGCAATTTTTATAAATGAAAATCAGGTGAAGAGTAACTGATTCTTTGGAGCTTTGATGCTAAAAGGATTAGTATTTTCTGCAGTGTCATAGTTCTTTAAGCCCAAGAGTTGTCTTCACTTAAGCATCTCTGAATTTTTGTCAGACTGCTCACATCCTCTGTTGTTACCAGTTTTTCAGTTTTTCTGCTTGGGGTGGGAGATGGAGGGCATCAGCAAGTGAATGTGTGTATGATTCAAAAGATCTCTTAAATAAACTCTGCAAGAACTATGTGTTTACAGAGACTCTGCTGATAAGTTCAGCATTTCAAGTTCTTCTTGATTTTGTGTATTATGGAGTTGTATGCCATTTTGATGGTGTTAACCTGAATGTTTTGATGTTAAGCTAAGCAGTACAGATGCTGTATTCTAGTAGTGGAATATGGGACGGTTTATGTGTGTATCTGTGTGTGTATGGTTGTGTGTGTGTTGGCTTTTCTTTTCTTTTTTTTTTTTTTTTTTTTTTCCTCCAAACTGTCCTGCTTGGTCTGACAGGCTTCTGCGGTGCCCTAATGTTTCATTCCATCACCTGTTTCTTTCTGCAGTCCCCTGCAGCCAGTTTTGAGAAACATGGAGAGCATCTTTCACGGGGAGAGGGCCGCTTTGGGGTGAGCCGTAGGCGACATAATTCTTCGGATGGATTTTTCAATAATGGGCCCCTCAGAACTACGGGAGGTGAGTAAAAGGGATCAGGACACAGTCTGAAAGTCAACTTCCTGCCATATTCTACAGAATGCAGAATTCTGTAAAATATAAGCAGTATTTTTCAAACTATTCTTTCTAACTGCCCTATAAGAAACTTGTGCTGTTCTCGCATATCGTGCACTTAGACTTCAAGAGGATTCTGTGGTAGCTGTCTCTGTGTTGTTGAGCTTGATTTTTTTTTTCTTTTTAAATAATTACATTGTAGCACTGACTTACAAGCAAAACATCCCGATATTTCTAGATTTCTGCATGCTGTGTTGACTTGTTTGTGTACTTATCTCCTCTTATTTAGACTGCTGGCATCAGCCATCCCTTCTCCGCCATGATTCTGTAGATTCCGGTGTTTCTAAAGGAGCTCACGTTGGCCTTTCTGGCAGTCAACCTGGCTGGCATGGCTCCTCACGGGGCCATGATGGTGTCAACCAGCGTGGTGGAGGAGGACCTGGAGTTCATCGCCACTGGAATGGCAACTTCCATTCTCGGAAAACTTCGGCCTTTCAAGAAAAGCTGCCTGTTGAAGCCAGAGAAGATAAGAAGGAAGATAAAGAGAAGCTACAATTTGAGGAAGAAGACTTTGTAAGTGTGTAACTGCTTTCTAGAATTGGCAGATGCGAGAGATGGTTTTTCAATTTTCATATTTATTAGTTTTATTAGACTTGCATTCCCTTCTGTGCTTGCCTACAAATTTAACAAAATTATTTCAGTGCTTGCAGGTTAAATAGTATCCAGAGTCCAAGGACTTGATGACCCATTGAATTATGGGCATGTTGTTATATTTTGCCCAGAGGTTACTGTGGACTGAAGACATCATTGTAACACACAAACCACATCTTGGTGAAACTCAGGAGTTTACATTTTGTTCTGCCACAAGACTAGGAGCTGTGTATTGCTTTGTGACTTTGCTCACAGAGCTGTTTTTGCTCCTTAGTATATTGATTCAGCCTATCCTCAGCCTGCCTGCTGTTCCTGTCCCCTGTCCCCTGTATTCTGGTACATGTTGCTTTGTTTGACATCTCGAGGTTATTCATGACATGCACTCAGACCTTTGTAACCATCTGTCTTGGATTTTCTGGAATAGTAATTTCCTACCAGAGGAAATTTATCACTGTTAATTTAAAGATCAGTATTTCTTCTCAGCCATGTCTTCCATCAATATCTTCAGCTGATCAGCTTCCTTCTTATTCTAACTTTCTGATTCATTTGGATTTTTATCAGTACAGTAGTTGTTATATCTAGACTCAATTTTTACTGAAATATTTTTTGTTTTCTAAACTCTACCAAGTGGATTTGTTGCTTAATTCTTACCATGTGTTCCTTAACACTAATGTGCACCTTCTATTTTTTCCTTCCAATTTAATTCTTTATTTCTCTTATCTTCTCATGAGGATTTTATTAATATTATTTTAGACCAAGCATTTCATTTTCTATAGCTAGTCTCTGCTCTCTCTAGACTCTTCTTGACCAGTGTAATGAGGTGGTCATATCTGAAATTCCAGGAGCAGGGTCCCTCCACTAAATGTGATTGCCCTGACTTTGTCTTGTGGTGTAAAGCCACTGCTTTAAGCAGTGAGAAAGCCTGCTGATGGTAGGCACAGCTGCTTATTTTGCAGCCTTGGGCTTTGTGCTTAGTCTTTCTTTTCTTCAGCGTTGACACCAGAAAGCTGGCTACAGCTAAAACTTTTGCAGCAGTTTGCTACTTCTGGGAGGTGAAGAGTTGAAGTGAAATATGTGAGTGCCATGTGGCTGCTTCAGACTTGAATCTAGAAACTCCACTTAAATTGCCACATGAGCGGGTCTGAATTAAGCTGCTACATTTTTCAGTCTTGTGCCCAGGAAGTGATTGTATGATCTGTGGTAAGTGGTAACCTGCTCAGAGGGTAGTCTAGGGGACTTCTGTTAATATGATTTCTTAAAAGTATTGTGATTCAGAATTTTATAAGCATGTTCTTTAGATTGTCAAAAGCTTTCTGAAGTGTGTCACATAATGGTAATTAGTTAGACACTGTGAGATTCGATCTGGGGCTAACTTTCCTGTACCTCTTCATTCTCTTCAGTGCCTTGATGAGCATCTTTCCCCAAATTCATGTCTCTCCCTTCTGTAATGGCTTCCACTCTCTCCGCTTACTGTGTAGTAAGAAGCCTTGCTAAATAACTCATGTGTTCTTACCATTATGGTAAAATTAATGTAGGCTGTAGCTAATTATGTAGCTGGTAGGCCTGTGCAGCCAAGAAAATGGTAATGCTTTTCCTGAAAGATCCTTAAAACCAGCCACAAACCTGAAGATCCCCTGGTCTGTGAGCACCACTACAGTTTTCTTTTTCAGTTTGTAGAGTCTGAGGCAGTAGTTTACAATATTGTTTATTTTTTCCCACCTTGTATAGAATAGAGATGTCTGATATTTCAGAAGCTCATTATTAGTGATTTATGCTGTAGTCATAGTAACCGACACAAGGAATTTATTAAAAAAAAAAGGAAAAAAATGGTATTTTGAAGGTATTTGGACTGAGGAAAGAGTAATAGCTAATGAGAAACATTTGTCATCAAGTACTTGGATTTTCTGTACTCTTGCTTTGAACTTGGACATGACATTTGTTCCACTGGTACTACTGATACTAAATCAAAGGTAAGTCTGCAGAGAACACAGTTTACATGCAGTATTTTTCAGAAGAGTGAAGCTTAGTATAAATAATTTGCATGTAGCTTTTTTTTGTCCATAAACATATGCATTTGTTCTTCCTGTAGATAAGGAAGCCTAGAATGGTTGTTTTATTGGTTGAACTCTAAATGTGAGCCTTATATAAAAATATCTGTGAAGTGAGAATAGAAACTTCATATACTGATCATATTAGTTTCAGTTTAAGCTGCTGAATAAATAATTCATTAGTATTAGTTGGCATTCGTTCTGTACTAGTTGGCAGAAGCTATTTATACAGTAGAAGAATGCCTTGATAAGTATGTTGGAAATGGAACAGAAGCCAAGGAGAGGAAAAAAAAAAAATGTTTTTAGGTATTTTGCAAGAGAGCACTGCCTTCTAATTCAGGTGAGAAATTTGCCTGTTGGTAGACTTTGCAGTTGTTGAAATCTACCCTGTCTTTTGCGTACCTGGAAGTGTGATACTGTGTCAATACAGGCTCTTTTCTTGTTGCAATATAATGATGGACTCAGTTTGAATTATCTTTTTACAGCCATCTTTGAATCCGGAAGCTGGAAGACAGAACAACCAGAACAAACCTTTAGGAACGCCTTCTGGAGTATGGGGTAGGTAGAGGTATTTACCTTATTTTATGGAATGCTGATGCTCAGGCAGAAAGTTGAAAATGATATTTAAGCACACTATTTTACATACAGATGCTGAGGACGTGAATGGTGGAAACAGTTGCAGTTTGCTCTCCTTGGTTGTTTTTCTCCCATCATCATAACTAATCTCTTTAACTAGTCTTTTTGCCTAGTTAAAAACTGTTCTTGTCATGGAATACTACGAGTGACAGTAATGTCACCGCTCTGTGTTTGCTTACTATTCTACTGCAATCATAATTTCATGCAGACGTCCCTGGAAAGATAGAGCAGATGTGTGTGACCCAGACATCAGTTTCTGGTTTGTGATCTTCATAGATCTTCCAGAAATACAGCAGCTCTGTCATAGTTCTATGGTTTGGATGTATTTGCTTTTCTTTTCAAACTCCAACAGACTTCTGTGATGTGGAAGAATCTGTATCTTTTAAAAGAAACTTACCTGAAACAAGGTAACAGTACTAGGAGCTAAATCTGTGTGTGTTAACCTCTAGAATGCAACTGGGTTAATTTGCCTAGGTATTCTAAAGAGTGAGTAAAAGTACAAAAAATAGGGTTCTTGTTTTAATACCAGGTTGTACTCTCCTTCCATGTTTGTTAGGTATTTACTGTTCTGCTCAAATAATATTTAGTTTTTATGTTTGTTTTTGATTAAATTATTATTGTTCTTTAAATTCTTCTGACTGTGCAGATGTGTTGGTTTGACTTGAGAAATACTAATTGTGTTTGGGTTCGAGTGCTATATCTTTTGCAGTGTAAGTAAAGCTAAATATTTTTGCTGTGTTAGTGAATATATTCTGCCGATTCAGAGGTGCTCAGAAAAATGCTAATATCTGTTCTTATTCTTGCAGCGTGAAACAAGCCTGTTAGTTCACGTTACTATAGGGTTTTTTTTTTTTTTTCCCCTTCAGCTCAAGGGAGCTCTTATGCTTTAAATGAAAAGAGACAGGACTTTGACATTGTTGCCCAATATCTTTTTTGAAGATAAACAAAAGAACAGATGCTATCAATCCCAGACTCGGGCATGTGTAGCATCTAAGATTTAGAGGGAAGAAATTGGAACAGCATTTTGAAGCTGTTATGAAACTAAATTTTGTTTTTCAGTGTATTTCTGATTTTTTTTTTTTTTTTTTTTTTTTTAATAGAAAACCCTCCTAGTGCCAAGCAACCTACCAAGATGCTGGTCATCAAAAAGGTTTCAAAAGAAGATCCTGCTGCCGCCTTCTCAGCTGCATTTACATCACCTGTTTCTCACCTGGCAAATGGCAATAAAGCCACCACTATTGTCCCAAGTGTCTACAAAAACCTGGTTCCTAAACCCGCAGCTCCTCCTTCCAAGGTATATAGAGGTTTCCAGATAAGTTAATAAACTCAGGTCAAGGGAAAACTTTCTGTCTTGACATGGGAATTGCACGCCTCCAGAAAAATCCATAAGAGTGAATTTTGAAGTAGTATCCCGTACAGTCAAGACTTGTCTTTAATAAAATTGTTTTTCTAGGCTATTAATAATAGAAAAGCTATTTATTGAATCAGGCCATTAAGTCCATACACATACTGTTTAGAATTTAGAAGTTAAACAAGATGCAGCTTCTGATGATCACTGAGTTCCTGGTGTTTTTTTTAAGTTTCCTTAGGCAGCTTTGATAACATATGTCTGTATATAGTCTTACCTATTTTAAGTCTGAGTATTTTCAGTGTTTTTGAAGCATGAAGGCAGTGATACAGTTAGATTGTCCCCTTGATTGTTCACTGAAAGTTGTATTTTATTCAAAGTAGAAATAAGTACAGCCTTTCAGGCTTAGCTGTTGCTATTGCATACAAAGATACGCTGTGAGGTCTGGAAGTTAGTACTTTGCAAACGGTAGTCCTTGAGAGAAAGAAATGCACTTTGGAAAGCTGTATAAAAGTGTCTAATGATACTGCCGTTCCTGCTGTTGCTTGGAACTGTAGAAGTTGGACATCAGAATCTGTTTAGTTAGCTATAATTTCCTGCTGTGCAGTACCCATTGCATTTGTTTTGGCTGCTTATAAAGCATTTAGTGGTAAGCTTTTCATTAATTCAGTCTAGTCAAACAACTTTTGAAGCAGTTCCTTACAGTACCCTGAAATTAGAATCTTTAAATTTTGATTTTCAGTTGAGTCCAAAGTTATGTTACTCTCTGCTTACAGTTGAAATAGACCCTTTAATTTTTATAAATAATTTAAAAATATTTTGGTTTTATTGAGACAGCATTGTGGAATGGAAGCTTATATCAAAATACTGCTTGTTGGGGTGTTTTGCTCATGGTTTTGTGCATTACATAGCTACGTTTGCATTCTGAGTTTATATTTATCTTTAAACTGAAAGATATGGCAACATAGCCAGAAGCAGCATGACACTGTGCAAGAAAAAAGCAGCTATGGTAGGATTCATTCCTCTGAGGACTTTAGAAACTTGTATGGAAATTGTAGTGCCTAAAGTAATAAAAGAATTGAAACATTCCTATCAGTCAACAGTATTAGAAATCTGTCACAGTCAAACTAGATAAAAAATGTTTTTGCGAGTTGTACCAAGTGGTATTGAGAAGAACTCTACAGTGGAAACAAGTACATTGTTTTTTCTGAGACAGCTAATTGCTCAGTGTTAGGTGATGTATATGCAGGTAATAATCTGGAGACAACCCTTCCTGATGTTCAGCTTTACCTTTTGACCTGAGTGGCCTCCCTGAAATACTGAGAAGGTCTGTCTTTGAATTTGTGTGAGCTGTCCCATTGTGGAACCTGGAAGAATAACAATTAGCAGCCAAGTGGTATTTGAATTGGCAACCAAGTCATCTGAACAGGACCCTCAGGGGAAAAGAGGAATTTTGTTAAAGTAATTCTCTGCCTCTGATTTTAGTAACAGGCAATATTGTGCCGTTTAGGTCCTTTTCTTGATTTCAAAGGAATATTTGGAGTCTGTAGTGCGAGTGCTGAGTAACTCATTCAGTAATGTGGACTCGTCTTGGTTTTCAAGTTGGAGTGGGAGATTAGTGATGACAATGTGCTGATGGTCTCCCCTGAAGGAAGACAAGCACCCAGTAGAAAGAGCATCCTGAAGTAATGACTCTTGCTCTTATCTTTGCAGAAAGAAAGAATTGTTTCTTGTCAGGTTCTGTCTAATCCCACTATGCACTAATTATTTTGCTAGTGACTTCAAGTTGGCCTCAGAAGTATAATCATTCAAAGGAGCAATATATATTCATGCTCCAATACGTGTATTTCTTGTGCTACTTGATGCAAGTCTCTTGTTAGAATCTTTGTAGTGAAGGCTGTTGCTGTACAAGATTTGTCCTTGGTTACTGAGAGAGGCCCCAAAACAACATTTCAAGTAGCAAAGACTTATCTCAAAGTCCTTGCTTTTCAGTCAAACTAACTGCCAGTTATCTGAATGGATGCTGAATAGAGTGTCTAGGGCAAAACAGTAGCTGCTTTTGCTCTTTAATGAGCTGGCTTTTCAGTTATAAGTTCTAAGAGCTTTTTCCTTCCAGGGTTTACTACAGAGTGGTGCCCACAAAGCAGAATTTGGTGTGGTCTGGGGAAAATAGAATATGATGGTAGTGGAGGGAATAATGGTTTAGGGTTAAGCTTGAGACTGCCCTCTAAGAGGGAGAGGAAAAAATCTACTCCTCTCCCATTTAAGCAGACAGTTGAAACAAATGCCATGCTTGTTAATTTATTTCATTCATTCATTACTTTTAATCAACCCATTCTTGTGCCGTACCATTTACTGTCTAGTATTTTGTGTTCTCTTCAAAATAGCCAAGTCCATGGAAAGCGAACAGAAGTGAACACAAGCCAGGCTCTCTCTCCTCCAGCCGTGAGTCTGCCTTTACCAGTCCAGTGTCTGTAACCAAACCAGCGGTCCTGGCGAGTGGCTCAGTCCTCACTTCTCCCAAAGAGGTAAGGCCTTGGGTTCTGGGACTGAGAGCAAACTTTGCCTCTGTCACCTAGTGTAGTTTGAACACTATAGTCATATGTATGCCCTACCTGGGTTTGCACCCTTAAATGACTCACTTGCACATTTTTAGCAAATTGTGCCACGTTCCTAATGTGCTTAAAAAAAAAAAAATGTAGCTTATCTGGATGTGAAGCACTACCAGTGGTGTTTGTACAAAGGTATTAGAATTTCCCTCCAATATAAGAAGGGACAGGTGCTCTGTATAATGCTGCACTGATAACTGGATGTGCATAGAATCAGTGTCTGCAGTCTACTGTGTTATCAGAGTACCAAGAACAGGCATGAACTGGAAGGTAAGATGGTCCTATGCCATTCTTTAATATGGGAGGAGGGGAAGGAGAGTGACCAACCTCCTTTTTTTCTCCAAGAGAGCAGGATCATGCACAGTGAGCTTTGAATAGCCCAAAAGATTTAAGGGGTTCAGTGTGTGGTCACTTGCACTCTTCAGATATGATGCCTGTTATTGTTATTGGTGTTAAAGGGTGTAATCTGCTGAAGTTTAAAACTGACTTGCCTCTCTTTTTTTGGTCTAAAGGATGAACAGAACTTTGGAATGTGTCTTTAACGTTTCAGCAGTGCTTGTAATACATCTAGACCAGCATTTTTATACTTTTTTTTTATACTTGCATTTATATAGATAAAACACTAAAGGGATTTTTGTCAAGTAGTTTATGTACAAAATATTCTTTTGAATCTTGAAACTCCACAAAACTTAATAGAAAAGTGGCACTGTATATTTTCCCCCTCCACTCTTGGTAATCAAAGCTCAATAGGTTTGTGATCATGTTTAATAATATTGCTTACTATTGCAAGTAACTTGTTCACAAAATTTGAAGCGAGCATTCCTGGCATTTTATGTGTAACAATGATACAGTTTTCAGAGCACTGGTCTTTCTCCTTTACAGATCCTACTTCTAAAGCCTACTTGTAGGCTTTATTTTGAAATGACTTGTACTTTTCTGTTTTAATCACTGTGAGCATAAAAGTAGTCACCAGAGCAATAGTTTACAAGCACATGCCTGTACTTCCATAGACCATGTCCTTTGTGCTTGTGCACCGCCTGTACAAAAATACAAAATTTGTACAATTCTGTACAGTTTCCTGTGCAACAGCATAGTATGCAGACCTTTTCAGCATAAATGTGTAAGCAAAATAAACTTTCACTTCCAGGTAAATACCAAGAGGGAATCTACACTTTCTGTTGCACAGTAGTAATGCAAGTAATCCCTGGCTTTTTTTCTTGAGCAAAGTTCTTGTCTGAAACTTTAGTGAGCAAGGCTGTAAGTGCTAATCTGGTAGCAGAACTAGGCAGTCTTTTTCTTCTCCACTCTAGAAAGAATAGAACTTCCCTTAGTGCTTTTTGTATTAGTAGTATTGATCAGCTAAACAAAAAGATCTTTAAAATCTTATCCAGCTAAGACTGAATGCTTAAAATACTGCATTCCTCCAACAGATTCAAACAAAATGTATGAACAGGACCATGGCCAGTAAATATTACTTCAATTGTGGCTCTCACGGTCCACTTCATGTAACCTCTGCCTTTTCATTTCTAAAATGGAGAAATGCCTCTCCTGCAGAAGTATTGAAAAATAGCGCCATAAGAGGACAGTGCCCTGAAAATCATTAGACCAACTATCAGTGTCCCTGATACCAACTATCATAAGTCAATTTGATATAAGCGTTAACTCTATAGCCTGAACTCTTAAAATCACACAGAATGGCACTTCTGTAAGTAACCATCCATTTATATACTGAGATCTGAGCAAATGTGAGATAATGCACAGCTTTCTTGTAAGCAATCTGAGAAATGTTTTGTCTCAGTCAAGGGGCTAAACCTCACTTTAGAAGAGATGCCAAAATGACTTTTTTGTATCTATTTACATAACATTCTCTTAATATTTTGTAAATCCTTCTGCAGTAGGTTCTGAGTAACATCAAAACTAAGTTTAAATTCAATCCCTTTTCAGGAATCTGTTGTTATTAAGCATTGCCGTAATGTTTTACACCACTTCCTTGATTTGTAGAAGTTAAGTCTTGCTGTATCAGCAGTTCTGTGCAGCACTATTAAAAAGGCAACTTGTAGCAAAGAGCTGAAGTGCATCATTAGAATATCCCAAACTACAAGAAGGCTTTTAATTTTTAGTCTTTGTTCATTGTTACCTTCTGTCACTTGCAGTCAAATTAATTATCATGTTGAGAGCTCTAATTAAAGTGCTACAGCAGCTTTTTATCCTAACATTTAACAACATCTATTACATCTTACAACTGCCTGATTCTTCCCATAGTGTTGAATTGGGCAAAATCTGAGAAAGCAACCTGATAAATGTTACCATAAGTACATGTTCCTCTGCCAGAGTCATGTCACACACCAATGTCTCCTGTTCAGTAGCCAGCAGGAGTATAGCAGCAGTTGCTACCTTGTTCCTTTGCTAAATATTTTAGTTTCCTTGATCTTTGCACAGAGATCTGAGTGAAGCAGATTTGTTTTGATGATGCTAAGTTTTTCAAGCTCTTCTGTCTAGTTGAAGACAGGAAAAACACTACCAACTTCAGGAAACTTTTCAGTGTGTTATCTATCTATATATGGAGAGAGAGAGAGAGAGAGAATGGAAAAGAGAAAAATCAAAGCACTTTTCCTCAAGTGCTTTGCATGTGAGCTTCTCGTGTATTATTTTGAATTGTGTGTCAGTTGTCCATATTAATGAGTAAATTCATCTTCTCAGACTAGCCAGGGATGAGCTCATATGTGAGCAGGAGGTTGAGACACATTTTGAGTTTTCTTTTGCATGTCCAGTCAAAGCGATGAAACAGTTTAAACTGAAGCTGCTCTTGGTTAGCAGTGTTTTAATAGTACTGCTGTGGCTGGGGCACTAATACTGTGCCAAGTGCTGTGCCCTATGCCTAGTTTACAGTATTAAGATAATTAAGAAGGCTAAACACCGTGAGAAGCGCTGTTGAAGACCATGGGAGTTTACTCTGGGTTTGTAAATTTTGCTGAACAGACTTCCCACGGAGTCCAGGAATGTCTGTGTCAGTTCTTCGCAGAGAACCCCCTGTGCTGCGAGCGCAGGCGGTGGCGCGGTGCTCCCCGGGGAAGGGTGCCGGAGCTGAGGCCACTTGTTTCACATGCGGTTGTGGTTAAGGATGCAGCCGCTCCCTGCAAGGAGATCACTACCCCATGGCTCAGCTTCCGCGCGGGATTGGTCTGCGTGACTTAAGCCACAAGTTTGAACTGAACCTGGTTTCCTTGATTTACCTGGTTTCCTTGATTTTTATTTGTTTATTTTAACCCTGGTAGGCTGAGTGCTTACCAGGCCAGCCGGGAGGCTGAGACTGAGAGAGAATTTTTCTGCACCAGTGTTTTGTCGTTTCTTGTATTACTTGAGAGACAGTTACAGCACCAAGGAAAAAAATACATTTATTCATGACTGCATGAGAAAACACCTACAGAAGGTTAGTAAGTTGATAACTCTCTTTTGATAGAGGTAGATGAGAGAGGTGTGGATAAGGGAAGAAATGGATTTGTAACATTAGTCTGTATTTTGATGGAAAATTGACATTAGATTTTTTTGAGGGGTTTAGAACCCACCAGGAAACTCAGACATGTGTTTAAAAGGTATAAATGCAGATGCTGATGGAAGGGCCTATTTGAGCAGCAACACTGTTCAAAAGTCTCCTTATTCTGCCTTTATTGTCCAGAGTCCTTCCAGCACCACACCTCCCATTGAGATCTGTTCTTCACGCCTAACGAAGCTGATGCGTCGAACCACCGATAAGAAGAGCGAGTTCCTGAAGACGCTGAAAGATGATAGGAATGGGGAGATCACGGAGAATAGAGAATGTGACAAGCTAGATGATGTAAGATCACTGTCTTCACGGTATTTGTTTACCTGGATTTTGTGGGTACTGAAAAAACAGACCACTGTGTGCGTTTCAGACTTTGGAGGAGAACAGCACTGGCTGCTCTAGCACACAAGTGCCTGTACTGATAGTGAACTTCTTGCTGAAATCCTGCCAGTAGTAGCTTTCTGCCATGCCTGCAAGGAGGTAAAGAGCAGCAAAAGGAAACTCTTGGAAACTCAGTTCTTCGCATGTGCAGATATGAATGTGTAAAAATACACAAGTCCAAACAAAAATTTACAATGTTGTTTCAGTGTTCTTCTGTATGAACGCTGGCAGTTTTTATGCAGATGAGATCAAGGTCAGTTTTTATTTGAAAACAGAATTTGTCTTATACTTGGTAGGTCTGTAGAGATTTTGTGTGTCCAAAGCACATGAACAAAGAGGCACTCTGTCCAAAGCACACAGCAATGTGATCAGGAGATCCACAACATAATGAAATGCCAAAGGATAAGTAATAAATAAGGTGGAAAGGAGAGTGAGGGTTGGTGAAAATAATCCAGATTTTTTGCAATGATTTTCTGAAGTGTGAAGCATTTTTTAAGATTTTAATTTCTTTTCATGCCTCCGTGTCAAGCTATATCCACAGGAAAGTTAAATGCATTGCTGGTAAAAGGTAGAGGTAGTGGCTCAAACCTCAAACTTGGACTAGACCCTTAAATGCATATGTCTTGTGGTTTAATGTTTATATAATAGGCACCCTTAAGACTCTAAAGCCACTAATGATGGCTTTGTAATGCCAGCAGTTACTCCCTTGACAACAATCTGCAGTCTGCCAAATATTGTTCACGTCTTGCCTGTCCATCATGACCAGGTAGAAGTTGCTTTCAAGCATTTGTCAGTCCAGGCTTTGTTGAAAGCGTTAATTCAAGATGAAAGGTTTTGCTCTGCTTCAAGAGCAGATGTTGGAATTTGAAACTGTTCAGTTCTGTGCAAGCACATCCTGACATTCTTATTTTTCTTCAGATGGAGAGCAACAGCACACCAGAACCAAAGGAGAACTGGGAAGAGAATTGCCATCAGAATGGCCTTTCTCTCCCCTTGCCAGAAGAGGGGGAAAATCTCTCTCATTCATTGGAAGCAGAACACAGGTGAGGAAATGGCAAAACAGGAGTATGTGGAGTAAAGGAGGGTGACTTGTTATACTGTGCAAAGAGAAAGATGGCTTCTTCCAAAGAAAACTCTCTCCCTGGGAAGAGAGCTGTGTGTGTACTGAGCTGGAGATGTGTGGGCTTCATTACTAGTACTGATTTAGGAGAAGGCTTACTCAAAGTAAAACAAGGCACTGACAGCTGAGACAAGATTTTCCTAAGGCCTATAATTAATTTCCTTTACTACTTTACCACACAGGGATGTGGTGCTAATGCTGCCTACATCCTTACCTGCCCACCCTGGAGGCAGCTGAGTTTGGTGTCATTCTGGTTAATTTACAGGAGGTTGCCCTAAATGTGAGGGTCTGGAGGCTGAAGATAGACCCCACACACATAGTTAATTTCTCTCTGGGCTAACATTATTTCTGTGCTGCTTTTAAATGCTCTAAAGATTGAAGGGGGGAGGAAAATATGTCTGTTACTCTGACTTGTATCTTGCTTGTGTAAGCAGTGTGTGAGCATCTGATGTAACTGGATAGTAAGTTTTAGAAGATCCTGAGCTGAGATACTGGTTTGATGATTTATGACCTCCTTCAGTATCCCTGGGTAGAATTTCAAATTTCTGCCTTGCTTTCTTCCTGCCAGAGTAGTTATGTGCAGAGCTCTGAGGATTAAGTGTTTGTAATACGCACCGTGTATGACAATGTTGGATAAACACCAGGCATTGTTAAGTAAAATGTTATGGTAATCTCTAGCATAGAAAGAAGATTCCCTGGTGAATTTGGAGCAGTTAATACAAAATTTTATGCTTTATGGATGGACCATTTTTTTTCCTTTGCCTCTGTTCTCTTGCTTTAACTGCTGTGCCCTTTCCCCATAAATCAGGTTATTGAAAGAAATGGGATGGCAAGAATATCCTGAAAATGATGAGAACTACCTTCCCCTCACAGAGGATGAGCTCAAAGAGTTCCAAATTAAATCAGAGCAGGTATGTTTACAGCTCCTGCCCCAGGGACTGCCCTTCTCTTCCCTCCCTTTTCATGTGTCATCATCTACAGTGTCATTTTTAGGATGTTTTGGAAGACAATGCAGTAAGATGACTGGATTATCCATACTGAGTGTATATACAACAGAATATATATGATCTGTCATCATAGATGGTCAGTGATAATTATTCTCTGCACTTTGACCAGTTTTAAAACTTACTTTCATTCCTACAGCGAAGAAGAAATGGATTTGGGAAAAACGGATTTCTTCAGGGCCGCAGCTCCAGCCTGTTGTTCCACTGGAGAAGCACTTTTAAGACAAAGATTGAGGACTCAGACACAGAAACTAGTAGCAGTGAAACTTCAGATGACGATGCCTGAAAGTGGGCACAAGAAAATTAAAATAAATAAAATCAACCCAATAAACTCAGTTCATAGTTCAACACGTGTTTGGGGTTGTATAAACTAAACAGAGTTTATTCTGTCTCCGGTCTGTTCAGTTGTTTTTTCTTTTGTTGTTGATACTTCATGCACAAGGGAAATAATTGTATCCCAAAGAAGAGAGAAATTGGCTTCTTTAGCTTTTTCTTTTGGTTTTGCCCTAATGCTTAATAGAAGTTTGTGCAGGTAGTGAATTTTGAGAAAAATCCCTTGCGGGGCAGTGCACAAGTTCAGTCTTGTAAGCAGGATACAAGTTGAGTGACTGATCTTTGCAACAACAAGCTTCTAACAGTGCCGCCTGCATTACACAATGCTGTGCGGTAACAATGTGCTAAAACAATCATTGTCAATGACAAAATGGCTATTGAAGTTCTAATTGTGTTAAATTAATGCTAATAACAAACTTTTTATTTTATTTTTTTTGGCGGCTCGGGGAGCTTCATCACTTAACCAGGCGTTTGTGGTTTTCTTTTTTTGGGTACAGCTGTAAAATATTTGGATATAGGAATTGTTTGTGTTCTTCTTGCAGCCTTGATATTCAGGGTGGATTGTAAAATATAAATTTTTGTGAGATTTCAAAGATTAAGATTATTTTGATAACATTATTTACAGATTTAAAAAAAAGTGACTATCACATTGAGTCTGTATGAGGGGAAAAACTACTGCATCAAAAATAACTAACTTGGAATAAATATTTTGCATCAGTTTGCCAATTCTAATTGTCTTTCTTATGTAAGAAAAGCTTTTCTTTAAAGAGACTTACAACTTTGGGGTTTTAATAACACGGAGGATTAATACTTTCTTCTCCCACTGTATTTTCCCACTTGGCAAACATTGCTGTAGTGCTCAGATTGCAGAAACTAGACTCTTCCTTTAAAGAGGGAGAGCAATGGTGAGATGATAGCTCATGTTTGTTTTAAAAAATAATAGTTCGAATTATCTTCTACTAAAGCAGTTCACTCTTTTTCTTTTTTTTTTTTTTTTCCCGCTTCATACAAAATAGTGAAGCTCGACTGGTTGGTGTCACTTCCTGTTCCTAGTGCAATGCTGCTGTTTATGTTCACAATGTGGCAAGGGAATGTCTGAATCCAAAGCTGTTTTCATTGAAATCTTTTTTAAAAATTCATGAAAACATTTCTATTAGATTAAAAAGGATTTTACCAACAACTCATTTGTGGCCTAAGCTATTTCAGTGTCTATTTAAGCTCAGCTTGTACACAAACATTTTTTGATTGGGAACTATTGGCATGGTTGTGCAAGTCTGTGGATGGAAGTGCAGATTGAGTATGAAATTCAGGTCTCATTGAAATTGAGACATCTGCTGACCTTAGCATGAAATTCTGTCCACACTAGGTTTTACTTGCTTTTAATCTATCTCTGATTAGGGGGGGGGAAATGGATGTGTAATAAATTAAGTGTCCTTGCCATGGATCTTGGCATTTGGACTCAAGGGAATGCTTCCAGCTATATTCCCATTATAATTGTGCTTTTAGTTTTATGCTGTCAGTTGGACACTGTAACACAAAATTAGTATGCTAAGAGCTAACAGGTATTTCTTTATCACTGACTAACTTGAGAGTAGCTCCTGGCTCTGCCCAGGACTGTTCTGTGAAATGCACAGAGACCCTAGGATGCTTCTCTGAACTTCGAGCTCCTGCTGGAGGTTGTACCTCTTGGGTTCCCATCAACTTTGCCTTTTCTATGAGAAAGTTGCATCAGTTCAGTTTGATGGGAGAGGGCTTTAAAATGGCTAAAGGCATGTAAAAGATGATGTGAAAATTCATGCAACTGTGTTTGCATTATTGTCAAGAAATAGGCTAAGTGGAAAGAACTTTTTCAGAGCAAATTCCTATGTCTAGCTACTTGTAGTGGGGTAACTAAATGCTTTAAAACATCATGGTACTGCTAAAATAGTCTTGTCCAGAAGATGCTATCTATCTATCTCATGGGAGATGAGAAAGAATAGCCTTTTACTGAGGTTGTAACCTCCTTAAATCTCATCTATAAATGCTTTATTTGCTTCAACTTCTCCATTCTTACCCTCCCACCTGCTTTGGGTGTGATTTAAATGGTGAAGAAGCAGTAGGGAGTTAGATGGCCACGAGAGAGCAGCTATGTGAGCAAATTTGCTTAGTTCAAAGAGGCTAATTGCTGTAACAAGCCAGCAAGGAGGGAGGAGAGCTCCCTCTCCTTGAGCAGAGCTTGCAGGTGCCCCTTCACATGTGCTATTCATGAAAACAGCAACCTGAGAAAAGAGTGGGTAAGAGTGGAAAGAACTAATCCAAAGAGCAACTCTAGCAGCCTGGGCCCAGGCACAGCACTAAAAAGCAAGCTGACAGCTGCTGGAAAGAGCTGTTTCCCCTCAGGCTGAGGTTGCTCCCTTGGTTGAAGACCACATGGTGTAAACAAGGAAGGGGAAAATGGGCACTGCAGTGCCAGAGCCCAGCATCACACCTCAGGGCTAACAAAGTGTGGAGGTGGAGGCTGAATCCTTCAACAAGTCCGAGTGCCAGCATGGGAAGAGCGGGGTGTGATATGACGGGTGTAGCACCCCGGGACAGGCACTGCGCTGGCGCAGTGTGACGGGGAGGCAGGAGCACCACAGCAGCTGGCAGTAGGGATGGGAATTCAAAAGGCCATGACAGGCCTGAAGACCAAGCAGTTCCCCAGCTTGGGGCTTGCATGGTTTCAGAGCTGCGAAGGGACAGCTCAAAAGACAACATCCTGAAGAGCTGAGGCGACCTAGATGTCTGTCAGGGCTGCGAAGGACGCTGTGCTTGTCCTTGGGTGGAAGGTGCTTGTCTTTGGCCTGTCAGGGCTTCGTGTTCAGCCTGCCAGACAGAAGCAGAAGGCATTTGCTTCCTACGCCGGAGCCCGTTGTTTTCCCTCTCCGTGTGCACCGCAGCAGAGGGGCTGCCGGTTGCAGTTCCTCGTTCCGCTCGCAGGTGTGTAGGGAGAAGTGGAAGTGCCAGGCATCACACAAGACAGTTTTATCTCACGTCACCATGGCACATGTAGGGTCAGGAAAATCCTCCTGGCAGTCCTTGGGGGCAGTTTTGCTGTTCATACACTGCTCCCGCCAAGAGCAGCTGCTGCAGGCTGCCCCAGTGCCTCACAGGTGGGACGGGGGAGCTGTGCTAGCCGGGGAGCAGCAGGACAGCGTACGGCTGCCCCAGCTCCCAGGAACATGAGCGGCGCGTCCTGACCCCCGCACACAGCCATTCCGGTATCATAAAAACAACCCAAACCTGCATTTCCACGAGGCTCTCGGGGGCCACTGACCTCCCGCAGCGGAGCCGCTCCGTGTAACACCGACCCTGGCTGAAGTGGGGAGGCCGGGCTGCTCCCGCCACCGGGGCTGCTGCTGCGGGGGCCCGCGGGGCCTCCTCCCGAGCTGAGAGGAGGCAGAGACCAGGGAAGGGGAACCAGCAAAGCCTGAGGCCAAATCTGGGGCGGGATTCAGGTCTCCACATAGGTAAAAGGCTGCAGCACAGAAGGAAGCCGCAGGCTCAAGGTGGCCGGCAGTGAGCAGGGCTAGAGTGACCCCCCTGGAAGGGAGGTGGCGAACGTATTTCAGGGTACCCGATTTCAGGGCTGAGACTAAACATTATCACCCTCCCCGCCCCAGTGGTTTTTAGGAGCCCAGTGCAGGGCCCCTTCTCCCTGCGCAGGCTCTTTGCAGCGCTGGCCCCGTCCCTCCCTCTCGCCCTGCTGCTGCCCGGCCCTCAGGGCAAACAGGGCCTGGCGCCTCCCTCCCCGCTTAGCAACAGCGCGGCCCCACGCGCTGCCGGCCGCATGGCGGGCGCCGGGGCGCTCCCCTGCCCCGGCTGCCACATGCGCTTCAGCTCGCGGCCGCTGCTGCACAAGCACGTGGAGAGGTTTTGCATCGGGGCCCTGACGGCGCCCCGGGAGGCCCCGGGCAAGGAGGATGCCTTGGCAGTGTGGAACCAGTGGTGGGGACAGGGGGGCCGTGGGGCTGGTGTTGCAAGGCACGAGGTATTGCACCAATGCCAGCGGGGCCTGGCCCATGCCATGGCTTGGTCTGGCCACGCCGGGGAAGTTTGGGCTGTGCTGAGCGAGGCCGCTTCCTCCCGCAGGGTGAGCAGGGCCGGCTGTGCGACGCGAGGGCGCCGCGGGAGGCCCCGCTGGGCCGGGTGCTCACGGGGCGCGGGTGCCTCCCCACG
>JAWLRI010000763.1:6125056-6138145 GCA_034781795.1 Crypturellus tataupa
TGCCCGGGCTGACGCGGGCGCTCGGCAGGGCGCTGCGACAGGCCTATGTGCAGGGCGGCGGGCGCCAGCCGGCCGTGCTGGCCCGGCTCCTGGAGCTCCAGGTGGAGGCCACGGCGCTGGAGCGCCCGCGCAGGGCCAGTAAGTGCAGGCAGGGCGGCAGGCGGCTCTGGGCATCATGTCCCCGTGGCTGAGGCCTCTCCATGGGCACTGCAGAGCTGCCCGCGGCTGGCGCAGGGGCCCTCGACGTGGAGCTGGTGGCAGTGGAGCTGGAGAACCGGCGCCTGGAGGCTGAGCTGCTGAGGCTGAAGGCCAGGAGGGAGAGGAGGGCTGATGCCAGTAGGTGCCTGCTCCCCATGGGCCATCGTGGGGCAGATGTCCCCTGGCCCAGCTGTCCCCTATTCTCATTGAGAGAGTGGCCGTCCCCCAGGCTCCTGGCAGCAGGCGGCAGAGCTGGCCCGGCTGCAGGCGGAGGTGGAGACGCTGCGACGCCGTGTGGGACCCCCCCGCCTCCCGCCGCCCCTTCCTCTGCTGGCAGCAACAGCCACGGTAAGAGCCCTCTGTGGCCACGTCCTGCGGCATGAGCCTCGTTTCCTGGAGTCCTGGCTCCAGCACCTGCGCTTCTTGCACTTCCTGGGTGCCTCTGGGAGTTTTTTTTCTATTGCATCTATCCCATCCCTGGGAAGGATGGGCACAGGTCACCCATTCCATGCCACTTTCCCAGGTGTCCCGTCAGTCAGCTGCAGGCTGCGCTGCTCCCAGCCACCCTCTGGCTCCTGCTGGCTTCCCCCTTTTCCCATATACCATCCCTGAGGATCCCCCTCCAGCACGGGAGCCACTGGACCAACCTGGACCTTCCCACAGGTGAGCAAGCTTTGGGCCATGCCCCCACACCATCTCACTGAGTGCATCCCAAAATGGAAAGGGAACTTTCTTAACCACCAGCTTTATAAAGAAATGGAAAAAACGTGAAAGCTGAAGGTTTGGGGCTTGAGATGAGGTCTATAAATCACCTGAGCAGGCCCCTGCAGGAGGGGAGTGCCAAGAGCTACAGCAGCTCTGGGGATGCTGGCAGCAGGGTGAGGGGATGCTGGGTGGGAAACACCCACCAAGCCCCTAGTTCAGCTCCAGCTCCCTGTGGTAGGAGCATGGAAGCAAAGCCCTGTCCCCACACAGCCCTGGGCCAGGGAATCCTTCCATACTAGTGTTTGTTTTTTTTTTTTTTTTTTCCTCCCCTCTCCCTTCTCTCTCTTCTTCCTCCCCTCTCTTTCCCCCCTCCCTCCTTTCCTTCTCCTTGGACATGGATGTATTTCTAGGTGAAATTTAACACACACCCTCCGTGTAAGAGGGCAAAGTTTACAGCTTTGTATATGTATGTCCAATAAATAGCTTCAAGCAGTAGCTGCTCACTTTTCAGACTATTTTTAACCTCACAAAAATCTTTGTAGAGAAAAGTGATGGAGGTGAATCATAAGTAAACTAACAGCTAACTAACACAGCCTTCCCTTGCCCTGCAAGAGCTCCATTACAAGCTGCTGCAGTCTAGCAGCTGCACTTCACCTCAAGGTCACACAAACACAGATTAAGAGCTAGGCTTAACCTTAAGCTTGCAAGTGAGAACTATTCCATTGCCCAATGCCTTTAACTCAGTTCAACATCTTTTAGTGCAGAGTGCTGCTTTAAGCAGAGGTGACTTAAGAATATCTCTCCTTAGTTATAAGAGCACAGAGCAACAGCCAGGACAAGAGAATAGAGTACTCTTATACTCAAGAGGAAAGAGATACAAGTTGAGTGTTTTAGCAGGAGTAGAAATAGTCTAAGGCTAACATAACATTAAATATAGCCAAGAAGCTTTTACAAGCCAGCAAGCATAGCCTGCACCAGAAAGGATCAAGACCATGAGGATTTGCTTACAATCTTTATTGAAGTCATACAAAAGTTGCCAAAAAGTGAAAAAATACACTATATACAAAACCATTTTCCTTGTAAGGAGAGGAGTGTCCCAGGTTAAAGAATTATCATACTGTGCTTTCAACTGCAGCCCCTGATTCCACTTGTGGCCTTTTCTCTGTCTAAAGGAAGAAAAACATTTATTTTTAAAACCAGAACACCTTAGGACAGTGTCAATTCATGCACTGTAATTTGAAGACTTAACTACCTATGCATGCTTTGCTGGTCTTAAATAGCAGTGCTAACAATTATAGCCCAGCAAGCAGGTTATTAAAACCCAGGACTATTGTTTTATAAAAATGCTTTAGCATTGACTCAACCACCCAGATGCTCAGTACATGTTTGTTTGTCCCACCCCAAAGGTCTCCAGTATCAGACATCTTGGTAGAACATGCACCTTGCCAACTGGGGATTATTCCCCAAGTTATCAGGGAATCCTCAGGAAGACCAGCAGACAACCACCAATCCATTTACTAGGCACAAAAGCATGCCTGAACAGAGAAAAAAAAATACATGTCTCAGCCTCCTGACTCAGCTACCCACCGCCTCTTCCATTTTTTCTGCAACCTCATTTCCACTGGGGGCAGCATCAGCACCACCACCATTGACAGCCGGTTCTGGTTTAGATTTCTTAGCTTCCTTGTCTCCCTGTTGAGGCTCTTCCTCTGGTTTCCTCTGGGGACAAAATTGTTTAGTCTCCACTATGCACAAATGCAAGCTTAAAAACTTCTAGAAACTTAGCATCTAGATCTCAGTGTGCTTTATCCATTCAACATCTAATTGGCAGGTTCAAGACAGGTAGTTTAATTGTTTAGCTTTAACAACTAAAATTCTGAAGCTCTGGTATAAAGTGCTCAGTTAAAAGGGTTCTAGGAAGGCATTATTTAGATACAAATACATGCAGTGTCAAGTTATCCTCAGTTCTAATTTGGCAAAGCATCTGACTGCTGAGCTAGACAACCATTAAAGTGAATGGATTTGGGGAACCTAGGGCATCTATAGTCACCAGTATAAAGCAAATCAGGAGCTTCAAAGTTGCTTCAATGAAATCTAGACTGAAAGAGGTTAATTTAACATTGGCAGACAGCCATGCTATGCCACAACAGTGACCAAGACAAGAGGATTCCATAGGGGATAATTATACTACTATAATTAAAACAGCCACTACTATAATAAAATAGCTCTGACAGAAGGCTACAATCTTTAAAGGAACCTTATGTTCAGTACATTTTGTTATCCCAGTAGCAAGTGTTAGCATTGCTACACATTACACTGGCTTTGCCACTTACAAAGTCCAATCCTCCATTTCCACTTGGAAGTAAGGGAACCCAGCCCAGGCTGGTTGCTTGACCTTCTCAAGTTTTGTAGGGCCCTGCTCTTCTTCACAGTCCTCAGCAGAGCAGGGCTCTTGTTCAGAGAACTCCAGCAGAAGCCACACACAGCTCCAAAGTTAGAGCAGTGGGGTCAGGCAGGGTGCTGAACCATCAAGAACTAGTTTCCAAGAGGCTGGATGGTTCTCAGTGGAAAGGAGATTCATGCACCCTTTCCAGTTTTAGGTTTTAGATTTTTCTGAGCATTGTAGTACCGGGTTAAGGATAACCTCTAAGCCAAGAAATCCAATTACACAAAGCAAGCCAGTAGTATTCCAAAATAAACTGTTTGCTCAACTAGTCATTTCGGGACACACCTTTTTCCTGACTAGGTGAGAGATGTCTGTAACGCACTGAGATGCTCCATCAGCTGGCTTTCTTACTGGAATCTATTACAAGACAGAAGTTGCAACATAAGTACCAGCAAGCAGAAATCCTTAAAGGCAATAGGAATCCTTAGACATTTATCTTAACTTACCGTGGAAGCAGAACCACTATCTTCTTTTTGTGCAAAGCCAGATGTTGTTCCAACCTTAAAGAAAAGACAATGGTGAGTGAACAAGCACTGACTTAATTCACGCAAGAGCACATATACTCCTTTAGAAAAGGAAAAACTTCAGCCCTTTAATATCAGTCCTCTAAGTTTCTCCATCATAACCCTTATCATTTGTGAATAACCACTAGCTTTAACTACAACACAGTCTGATCACTAGCTTACTTCAAGTTTTGCCATAAGATCGTTAAAGTGAAACAGGACATACTAACCAGAGTTGCTTTCAGTGCTAGCTCAGCTACTCTTGCACTCTTTTGAGACTCCTTTGAATCCTCTATCTTCTCTTTAATTTCAGGAAGCAGTCCCTTCAGTTCTTCAATCTCCTTCTCATCTTCAGGAGACCCACTTTCTGTTTTCTTTATTCTCTCAGTGAGCATAGCTAGAATGATACAGTTATGGCAAAAAGGAACAAAAACAAAACAAAACCCCACCATCTAGCCATCAGTTACCTACATACAAAATTGCAAGGGCCCACTAAGAAAAGCTGCTTAGACAACTGACACACTACTATAACCTAAAACAGTTGATCTGCAGCTGATAACAGGCTAAGTTATAACTGCATGGCAAAGTAATAAGGCATTTTAAACAAATTCTTCTTAGACTTATATGAGCTATTCCCACTTGCTAGGCAGTTCTATACATCCACTTACCCATTCTCTTGTCAATGACTTCTATGGATTTGCCAAACTGCAGCACTGCTTCATCAAACTGGCTGTTGTAGTGGTAGGCCAGTGCCAACTGGTAGTGACTTTCAGCTAGCAAGCGGTCATGAGCCTCCAGGTACTTCTGCTGTAGGGCCAGACAGGCCTGAAACTCTTCTATAGCCTGTGTATAGTTTTCTATAGGAGAAAGACACATGCATTTATGTACTCCCATTTATGCCTCCCTATTCAGCTGCTACATGTGCTACTGCCGTTTTTAATATACTCTGAAAACAGAACTAGTACTGAAGGAAATCCTTGAGTTCAGAAACAGCCCTGTTTCAGATTACCAAGTGACAACACTTTGTCCAACACTGCCTCCCACTCAAAGAACAGTTCCTCTACTTATTTCAATAGAAGGTTTCATCCATTCACTAACACAGTGAGCTGAGCAGCAAAGCCAAAAGCAGACACATGAATTCTGTTCTTATTTGCTGCCATGAATTGCATTATTACTACTAGATTCAAGCTGCAGTTTTATAAAGTAAGTATAGTCACAGGCCACTTTCCAGCCATGCTCTCATGTTGTAGCCCTAGACTAGAAGCCTGCTAGATTATTTCTGTGCTCAGAGAAAGATGATACTCCCCTTGGATTTAACAAAACAGGAGGAAGGGTGAAACACTTGCAGGTTTTTAAATAAAGAATAGATAAGACACCTTACGAGACAAAACCTGAGGCATGCTCCCCACTCCCTTTCTCTGATCAAGAAGACTGAAGAGTCTTTCCCAGCTGTTCTCCAACATTTTGGAGAGTCCAGGAGAGCCAGCCTTTTTTGATTTGCAGGCTTTAAGATCTGAAAGCATCTTGGTACCTGACACTTCCCACTATGCTCAGTGATTCAGTACTTCAATAAAGGGTATTTCCTAGTTTTTGAAGCTAAACAAACCTTCCCCACAAAGCAGAAGACCAGGCCGTTTTTAATCTTGTAACACAATGAGTTTTGAACTTAGTTTTCTACTGTTCTGGAATAATACATACATATCCACTTTAAGGTACTGGCTTGTTCATCTACTTATACCAAAGCTTCTCACATGGATGTACTAGCATAAATATGATTGTTTTTTAATCTTAACCTAAGTCTGTTCATTTTAAAGGATGGAATAGATCAGCAGAAAGCTCAACTCAACACTTTATACAGAAGAATTAATATTGTTTTTACCAGATTCGATGCTAACTTCTCCTAGCTTCAGATGAGCCTGAGCTGCATGGAGCTGAGCTTCTTTTGTTTCTTGCCTAAAAGAAAAAATGTCATTTTCAAAATCTGATCATGAGATAACATTTACTAGCTACTTACACCACCTCCCAAACAATTTCCTTTGAGTTTCTTCAGAGATGCAAATTGGGATGAACTTTTACCTTTTGTAGATTACTTTTGCTAACTCCAGCATGTCCCAGGCTAGCTCAAGATTTCCAACTTCATCTTCCTCACTTTCCTGTAAAGCATAGAAATGCATTAAAGTTAAATAGTTGACTTACATATCACATCACTAAATAACATCGCTAAGTTTCTAAGCAGTATCCTCAAGGAGTAAGTTGTCCTTCTTGCATTAAACTGCTTACATTTGATAAAAAAGCCTACACAAGAGGTTATTGCATCAGCTAGAATTCTGCTTGTAGGGAAGATTAAGAGTTGAATAAAACCATGTGTAGTTAGTTGATACACCCTTAATTTTTAGAAATAAGGAGGCACCACAGACCTCTTATTAGAACAAGACTGTCTTTTGTGAGCCAGAAATTAGAAAAAAATTGTTCCATGTTTTAAAATAAGCTGTTTGAACCCCAATAAAATAGTCCGCTGCAGTAGCAGATAACTCCTCAGGTTTAAGGAGCATTAGACTTTCCAGTTAATTCACACCCTAATCAGGGTTTATTGGAGTGGCCACCTTCAAACACAGTCAGACACAACAAAGCAAGTAGAGAAGCTTCTGCTACCTTCAGCGACAAGCTACAGCAGCTTTACCTGCTGAAGGTGGCCGGGCCTGTGTTTGCCAGGCCATGCTATTGAAACAAGTGGTCTCAGTGTACAGATCAGTGTTACTAGATAAGCCACAGCCTTGCAAAGATGAACAAGGTCTTATAAGGCTAACTGTGCCTAATACCATTCCTTCCTTATGCAACACGATTTCCAAACAAAAGTCACTTCTTACGTAAGGCTATAAAAATACTCAAATTTTAGTATTCCCAGGGTAAAGTCTGATTAGTTCAACAGATGTCAAGTCAGACAAGTATTATTTCTTCAATACCCCTACCTCCTCCATCTCAAACCAGAAAACATGCTCACCTTTATTTATCTGAACTTCAGGTCATTACCAGGACTTTTGGACAGATCAGCCAAGAGTGGCTGATCAGCAATCTCACCTTGTCTTCTGTTAATTCATTCTCCTTATCTTCAGCTTTGTCATTTTCTTTATCATCCTCTTCTGATTCTTCTGCTTCTACAAGGAAAGGAGATATATGAGAATGCTTGTTACCAACATGCTTCACATGGAGCCAGGCAGAACATAATATATCCAGACCATATCCTTCAGTGAAAGGTTAAAATTGTGATGCAAGAAGAACACAGATAACATTAAATCCTCTTATCAGTCAGCAGCAGCCATCTTGCTGAAAACATTAGGTGCTGCAGATAGAGGTAGTTCCAGGTTGCCTTAGTGGCCATTTAAGTTTAAACTTCATCCTTTTTGGAGTGCTACCTTATTTAGAATTGACTTTTCACAAATGCCCTGTGAACTCCCACTGAAGCCATGGGATCCTGAGCAGCCCTAAGAGCACCCATCAGTTGAGGGACCTTCATGCTATGAACAAGCAGTGTTTTCAGCAAGATAGCTGCCAAGCTGCATACAAACAAAACCTGTTTCTGAACTCATTAGTGTTTCCCATTTCAGACATTTAGGTCACAATGTTATTAATGAACTTGTCCTTGTGCAGGACAGATTTAACTTATGAAACTGAATCTGTGTTGCAGGAACTGCTTTACCAGTAGGAAGGACTTCAGTAGAACAGGTAGTGAAAGAGTTTGGCTAATTGCTTTGAAGTATCAGTTGACTTGTGTGCCAGAAAAGACACTATGACAGGGAATCCCCTATAGAATCATGACAAGGGACTAATTCCCAAGTAACAGAAACTTTACTCTCAGGAAGATCAGAGAATTTTCATATCAATCCAACTCTCCCCCCACCCACAAGCACCTACACCAGACATGGACAAAACTGTAGTTAAGAGGACAACTTCAAAGTTAAAACAGAGGAGACGGTAGGAAGTTAAAGTCCATTTTAAGTAGTGATAATCTAGGATGACAAGACACCAAACCAAGATATTCACTACACACTAATAGTCATCTGCATAGGAGGAAGAGCTTCTTTACTGTGAGTGACAAAATCCTGGAACAGGCTGCCCAGAGAGGTTGTGGAGTCTCCTCCCTTGGAGATCTTCAAACCCGCCTGGATGCCACCCTGTGCCATGTGCCCTAGGTGTCCCTGCTAGAGCAGGGAGGTTGGACTAGATGATCTCCAGAGATCCCTTCCAATCTCAATCACTCTGTTAAAAGGAAGAACTATGCTCCCATAAACAGCCTTTCACAGAATTAATAGCAGATAGAGGGATGTGGAGCTACTGGAGAGAGCGCAGCACAGGGCTATGAGGATGATCAGGGGCCTTGAGCATCTGTCCTGTGAGGAAAGGTTGAGAGCACTGGGCCTGTTCAGTCTGAAGAGAAGGCTGAGAAGGGACACGATCAGTGTCTATAAATACCTCAAGGGAAGGAGTGAGGAGGATGGAGCAGCCTCTTTTCAGTGGTGGCCACCAATAGGACAAGAAGAAACAACAACTGAAGCACCAAGAGTTCTACAGGAACTTAAGGAAAAATTTAACAGTGAGGGTGACAGAGCACTGGTACAGGTTGCCAGAAGAGCTTATGGAATCTTTTTCTCTGGAGACCAAAACCCACTTAGAGCAGATGGCACAATATTGTGTCCCTGTGACCCTGCATGTGCAGGGCAGGTTAGACTAAGTGATCTCTAAAGGTCCCTTCCAATCTTAATAATTCTATGATTCTATAGCTATTCTCCTAGTTTATAGTAGGAAGCTGCTTCACCACTTTGAAGGTGTTCTGTGTTTGGCAATACAAGGCCTGTTAGTGTCCAGAACTGTTGAGTCTGCCACATTTAAGTAAGGCTTTTCCCAAGCAGCTGAGCTACAGATAAGCAGAAAACACCAGTTACCAACTTATCAGGTAACTTGTGTAAGACAAAACTCTTAAGACCACAGAAGGCATAAAAGTCTTGCAAGATTACTTAACATAATCCTGAAATGCAGCTATAATGAAGCAGGGATGTAGAATGGCAGAAAGAGCCCGATAGCTGGCAGACTGTGCTAAACCAAAGCACTAAGCCACCAGATTCCAGGCTAGTTAAACATAAGAACTTAGTTGGCAAATCTATACTTAATTACTATAAAGGCTCATCCAGAGTTCCTTTGTTCTGTAAGAACAGATTTACTATTTCATTATGTGGTTCAAGCTGTTTGCTTTTTCTGCTCTACTGATTTAAATAACGGGGTTATAACCAGAGGCAACTTGTGCTTCAAATTATTTAAAGGTTAGTGCAATGAACCCAGAGATGCATGCAAGTGATCATCCATTCAGTATTCTCCACCAGCCCAGCTGTTACTTACAGCATTACAAAATGTGTAAGTTTGCTTTAAAAGGTTTGCTTTGCAGTTAGTTAAGCATTAGTCTAAAGAAGCTGAAACTATTCACCATTCCTTGAAATATAACTGAAACCAGTTACTTGGATGTAAATATACTACAAGGCCCCCTTCTCTATGCCTTTTCCTTATTCTAAGGCAAACAGAAAATTCTGAATGGAACACTTTTTACCCAGTGTTAACCCGTCAAATCCATCAAGTCATCCATCCAAAATTACTTTTCTCCTCACTGTTACCTTCTCCCTCTTCCATCTGGTCATCTTTTTCTTCTTTTTCTACCTTAGCACCATCACCCTCTTCCATAAGGTCATCTTTCTTTTCCTCTTTTTCTACCTTAGCAGCTACTTCAGCCTTTTCTTCCATGTCCTTAGATGGCTCTTTACTCTCTGCAGGCACTGGTGCCTTTGAGGACTCAGCCTCTTTGGGTTCATCTGTTTTTTCTTCCGCAGCTGTTTCTATCTGCTCTTCTTTCTCTTCCACCTTCTTCTGCTCAGCTGCCTCTGCCTGCCCTTCTGCAGCTTCTTTCTGCTCCACAGTTACTGCTGCCTGTGCCTCTGCTGTCGCATCTTCTTCCATAGCCACCTCTGCTTGCCCTTCCAAAGCCTTTCCCTTTTTCACAGGGGTGTCTCTCTCCTTTTCTGCTGCTTGCTCTCCTGCCATTCCTTTCTCTTCCACAGCTGCCTCTGCTTTTTCTACAGTTTCAGTCTCTTCCACAGCTGCCTTGGTCTTCTCATCCAAAACATCTTTCATTTTTTCTTTCTCCTCAGTTGCTTCCTTCACGACCTCTTCAGGTGCCATCTTTTGCTCTTTCTCCACAATTTTCTCTTCCAGAGCTTTCTCTCCTTTTGTAGTCTCCTTTTCCACAGCTATTTGCTGCACACACTCTTCTGGAATTACTTCTTTTTCCACAGAAGCCTCTGTCTTCTCTCCAGCCTCCTTTACTTCCATGTCGGCAGTTGCTTCTTCTCCTCTTGTTTTTTCTTCTGACACCTCTTCCATTTCAACATCTCCTTTGTTTTCCTTTTCAGTTAGTACTGGAGACTCCTCTGTAGGTTTTTTGGACTCTTCTTTTTCCCCCATGGCGTTATATACCTGCTCTCTTAACTCCTCCCTTGCTTCTTCTACATGATTGAGGAAGCATAAACATGTCTTCAAGTTTAGTGATAAAAGCATTCAATGGACACTGAAAATACCACCCTCAAACCCTCTAGTGTTTGTTTCCCATCAAGTTAAGTAACTTTCCTTAAAACAGGTTTTTGAAATATAACATATTAGGACATAACCAACAGTGCAACACAAGCTAAGCAAATCCCTCCCCCAGACTGCATTATGGAAAGCGGCCGCTCAAGCAGTGTGCATTTCTGTGCAGTAGCATTTTTAGTCACAGCTAAGCAAGAGGCACCAAGTTTTTTCTTAACAGCCTGGACTGACAGGAATTCCTGTATTACCTCCAGCTGCAGGTAGTATAGAATAGTTATTGTTCTTGGGTTTTTCCCCCAAAACAGAGACTGACCTGTTCTACCACATACACTGCACTGCTGCAAGCTTACAAAGCTGTTCAAGTTGATTGAGAAACTAAAGAAAGAAAGTCTGAATGCAGCATTTCAGGACACAGGCATCTGGTGAGCCTTCGCATGTGCTTTAAATGATCAATTCTCACAGAAGTTTTGGAGGTTTTGTTCCTCTAAACTTGTGTAAAGATTGAACAAGTCATCCATTAAGGCTAAGAGTTTCAATACAATGATTCAGATGGCCTAGGAAAGTAATGAACTAAACTCGGATGATTTAGACAAAAAAAAGTTTGGTATTTCCATGACACAGCAAACAGCTTTACATACCATCAACAGTTGGTGACACAGATTCATCTTCAGTTTTTTCTCCTTCCTCTTCAACCTGCACCCCTTCCAAGGCATTTCCCAATACACCATTTTCCATTCTATGGAGAATAAGAGTTTGTTATGCCTTGGCTTTTATATTCATGCTGCCTCAACTGCAGCACAATCCTCCCAGTGCAATCCTTCCTACAGGAGCACAAAGCCCCACTACCCCACTCAGTCTCTCAATCACAAAGCTGTCAGCTAAACAGCTATTGTCAGAGTGATTGTGCTCTGCAAATATGCAGGTACGCATTAGGTAACACTTCCCCGCCAGCCAAACATGGATATTTGCCAGATGTTTCCTTAAAAAGGAAAGTGCTTCTGCTGCAAAGTAGCATCAGACTCAAAAACAGGAACACTCTACTACAGATTGGCTGTTTTTCCAGCAAAAAACATCCTGTTGTTCCCAATATCACTCCTCACTGTCAGTGATCAAACTTAACAGCCTCTTAAAAACAGCCATTCCTCCCCACCCTTTCCCTGGGACATTTGGGTATAAATCACCCAGAGGAAGCACACAATGCATCTAGGGATGCACTATAAATGAGAAACCCTTAACATACCTGGCCAACTCCAGAAGAGATTTTCCATAGTAAAAAAAAGCTTCTGCACACTCATCCGCTGTTTCACCATATTTTTTTCCCCTACAAGTGTAACAAAGCATTATCCTGGGTTTGATATTGTACTTAAGAGATATTAAAAATCTTCTGGACAGGAAGAATCGGTTCCTTAGTTTACCTCCCACTTTCAAGCAAGTACTGAACATTCTTCTCACCAAGCTAGAGCTGGTTTTCATGACCATCTAACAAAAAACTGAGGAACCCCAGGAATTATGGCCCTCAAAGACTGACCAATATCATCAGAGAATGGTCAAGCACTACAATCCCATTATTTTCAGATCAGTCTACACCAGAACCATATACTGCAAAATAAAGCATCAAATGCTTTTGCCTCGCAGAAACACCAACAATTATTATCACAAAGCTGTCTGAATTGACACACCAGCTATAGTATTTTCAGACACCAACATTTATTTTGCTACTTTTAAGTAATTTGTACCCCTCTCAGCACTATTATAAAAGCAGCAACCTACCCAGGGTAGGAAACTAAACCTTCCATGTTTAAGCCCATCCATACACTCAAGCCAAAACCCAAGACCTATGAAAACACAGAGAGCATCTTATTACTTACAATAAACTAGCAGCTTCTTGGAATGCATTGACAGCAGCTGGAATATTTCCCATTACCAAGTGTTTCTGTCCTAAGCCCAATAGCTTCTTAGATTCTCCATCCACATCCATACTGGAAAAGACAGAATACAAGATTCCATTACTTTCTACATAATCACAAGAGCAAGATGGCAGAAAAAAAGTTGCCTTCAGCCTCTGAAGCCAAGTCAGTTTATGTATGAGAGCAAATCACGTGCATGGCACTTGGTGCTACCAGGAGTTTTGTGTGGACCAGCCTTCAGCTTTGGTGACCTGCAAGCAGCAAGTGACAGAAGGGGAGACCCTACAGCAAGCGCTTCAACGCAACATGCGTTACGAGCCACGTGACTCATTACAACGCTGAAGCGTTTCTGCAGATACTGAGGCGCACAGAGCAAAGTACAAAGCCAGGCTGTGACTTCCCATCACGCAGCCCCATGCTGCTGAGAAAGTGCAGTGGATTTGAGTCCTAGCTCCAGGACTTTCTGTTTCATCCTTAAGCTAAGTCGATCCTCAGAGCCGACACAGCCCCGAAGCCAGGGGCTTTTGGAGCAGCTCTGGCCTGCACCTACCTGTCCGTTTTCTCCGCGGACGTGGACGGGGCAGCCAGTTCCTCTTCCATCCTGCAAGGCAAGGAGGCACCAGGGGCTCGGGACGGGCTCGCGCCGGGAGCTGCGCGGAGCGACCCCGGCCCTGGCTGGGGACCGCTCGCTGCCGGGGAGCCCCCG
>JAWLRI010000763.1:6139447-6159548 GCA_034781795.1 Crypturellus tataupa
GCCCCTCGCAGCGCGCGGCGGTGCCGCCGACATGGCGGCTGCGGCGGCAGCGAGGCGGAGCCGGGGCCCGTCCGCCCCGCGCAGCTTCAAACCGGGGGCGCCGCCTTCCTCACCCGCGTCCTCCCGCTTAACTGGTGCCCAGCCATGAGAGGAAGGGGGAAAACCCTCCGAGCCGTACACTGGGTACAGTTTATTTAAAGCGTGCGGACAGACAAGTGAAAACACGAGCGACACAAGCCCTCTCTGCTGCCCGGGTGAGTGCTGTCGGCGTTCTGCGTGGCGCCTTCGCAGCAGAATTGCTTCATTACTGATTTGCAGCAGGAACCATACTCAAAGGCATCTACTGGCGATTAGAATAATAAAAAACAACATGGATTTTTTTTTTTAACATCCAGTCTAGTAAAGAATCCCAACCGAACTGCCATTGTTTTCCGCACTCAAGTTTAAGTTCAGCAGCAGACTGCACTGGAAAACACGTTGCAGAGGGACAAGTAAATTCCTTTTGAATCTTTATTTAAAGAGATTTGCTCTAGTTCAGCTGCATGCTCTGCGGCTCACTGCAGCAAATACTTGAGATGTTGGCCTGCATTATGCTTGAGATGAATATAGGGGTTTTAATACAGGCCTACTACAAACAAAGCTAACTAAAATGATACATATTAAGTATTTGAACTACTTGAATAAAGAGGATTGTTACTATGGGGAGAAGAAAGCGCTCTTTATTGAGCTTAAGACAGTTCAGCTTTCTTTTCCACCAGTTAACCAGAACTCTTGCCTATGACACTCTCCATATGGCATCAGTGGATCTAGAAGAATCTCTTTAATTCTGATAAGACCATAGAAAATGGGCCCTGTATTGTCTACATCAAGGCGAACATGCATTAATCCTATTTTACAGGTACAAAAAGTCAAAACAAAACGTTAAACACCAGTAAGGCCACAAATGATACTACTATCAGAGCACTGTTATTAACACTTTGTGTCCTTTTATACTCAGGTGGCCGGACAAGTCATTAATCAGCAGCTAAGCACAAAGTGTTGTTAGTGCTAGCGCTCCAGTTGTGCTCAGCAGTACCTCAGCACTCAGCAGAGTGTCCCTGCCTCAGAGTAACACAGAGGCAAGTGGGAAAACAGTCATGGAAAAGGCAGACGGCTCGGCCAGTGTCCCCAGCAGATCCATGGTACAATGTGGGAAGGACCAGCCCTCCCAAGTCCCAGTTCAGAAAGAACTGAAAGGGGGATGTTAAAAGAGAAGGGTCCCTCTGACATGTCTTTGCTCTTATTTTTACCCAGGAACTAATTCTGAGATCTTCCAGCGCTCTGAATAGACATCTGTAGTAAAGACACACTGGACATTATTGGCGAGGTAGGATGGATTTATCTAAGAGTTCCTAACAAAGTTATTGATGCTTTTTTGATGGCACAGAGTCATTACTAGAGCTAAAACCAATCTGTAACACAAGCAACAGAGAGGAGTGCCCTGAAGGCCTGTTCCAGGATATGCATTTTTCTCCAAATCAATGTAAACATTAAAGAAAAAGAAAATGGAGATCGTAAGTCCTGCAAGTACTCTAAAAGGAACAAAAAGGGAACGAAATGCACTGGATGTGGCTGCTTATTTGGGCTGTAATGAAATCCTTTTTTTTGCACAGTGCAACCATAGCACTTTGTCTTTGTTCCCTGTACAAAGATATCAAAGATATCAAAATGACTGAGCGATTGTTTAGCTGGAAAATGCTGTCACACTAACTGCCTTCTCCACTCTTTTTTTTTCCCTCTGCATGGTAATAACTAAAGAATTCAAAGTCTTTCACAGGCAGTAAATCCAAGATAATCCCCCCACCCAATTATGAAGTGTTTGGAGCTTGATTTTGACTTCCCCAGTCTTATCTAATCTCCAAATATTTGACAATTCCAGGAGCAAGTTTGCAGTCATTATAACAAAATCCCACAAACTCTGACATGGAAGCTACAGTATATGCAGAAAGGAGGTCAATTAAAAGTAATTAAAAGTAAACCTTCTCAGGCCTCCTATTCACAGAGGAAGGTTTTATCTGGAAAAGCTTTTTGATAAACTATGGCAAGAATTACTTGTGGAAGAGTATGCAGAGGGGCATGTTATTCTAACACCTTATTTTCTGTAGTTAATAGGGGTCATTGAAAGGGTAGTGGGGGTGTCCAGCATCTCTTGCTACTAGCTTTCCATCCACCTGTGAAGCAAACAGACAAACTCAAGTCAGAAAACTTAAAAAAAATACTTTTGTTCTTAGTTACAAATCTAAACCGTGCAGCATTTGAAATTCTTCACATTGCAAACATGTACAAGCATCTTTTTCACTTTAGCAAGAGCTATTCTCTCTCTTCCAAGGCCCGTTTGCACTTCTTGAAAGAGAGAGAGAAAAAAAAAGATGGCCAGGCTTTCTTCCAGCTGCTGAGGCTTGAAGAATTGGGTTAAGACTAGTTAAACCTTTTGCCTTGTAGCATTATTGAGTAAGTGTTGTAACACACACACTTTAAAACACTTTATAAAAAACAGAGCATTTGCCTATCTTTCCAAGACAGATTGATGCTGGGATGTTAGTTTTATGGATGGACATGAAGGAACAAGTAGCTTGCTCAATGTCATAACACTGAAGTGCTCACAGTGTCACTGGACTCTTTCACAGCACATTTCATTTGGGAGATTAACAGTATTTCCAAGGTAGACCAGCTTCTCCAGCTGTGCAATGGGAGTTTTGAAAAGTACTGATCAGGATGAGGAAGCAGAGGCTCAGGCTGGCCCAAAGGCAGAGCTCCTCAAACAGAAGTCCCAAGTCCCAGGTCCCACATCTCACTTTTTACCATTCGGATGCACAGGCTGCCATCCGAGAGCAATTCAGTCTTATGCAACACTCCCACTTAACTAGGAGCTGGGGTAAAACCTTGCTCCTAGTCCGTGCGTTTAAAGGAACTGAAGTGTGGTATGAGCGAGGAAACAAACACATCTCCCTAGAGCAACCAGCTGCATCCTGAAATTAGGCACTTGAGGGCACTACAGAGCAGAAAACTAAGACATTAAAGTTTAATATTTACTGATACTCAACTATCAACTGACAACAAACTGCCAACAGTAAAACTTTGTGGGCAAAATAGTCACAGTATCTTCAGGTTTTCTTATACTCTACTGAAAGTCACCAATTTCCTCAAATTCTCAGAATTGATATTCCCCATTTTTGCCCATTTCTTCCCGCTGTGTTTCACTGTACTTCAGGAAAATATTCTTGTTAGCAGCATGCTAGAAGAGCAGCTGCCAGAGGGGATGTTGCACATGGCTGTTCTCAATCTACCACAGAAACTGGAAGGAGGAGGCAAGAGGAAAAAAAAAACCACCAATAAGCACACTATAGATCAGCAGTAGCTAACAAAAACACACAGGTCATCCTTTGCACAAGAACATCGTCACTCTCCCTCTCTTGCTTGCTGGTTAAGTTTTGCCTAAATACATTCCTTGGCCTGTTACGTGTTTCTAAAAGCTTGGGTTTCAGGCTATCAGGTATGGCTAAACAGAGTTCTCAATCTCTGTCCAAATCAGGATCTTTTCAAATACCCAGCAACATTATTTAAGCACCTACATGCAAATGTAACCTCAAAACAACAAAAATAAAAACAACAATATGGAGAAAAATGGCACATCTGTAAGACCCTACAGTTATATATCAATGTGGTTAGGCAAGCAAAAGCTATGTCTTGTCAGTTATGATAGCATGGGCTCCAATGTCACTGACATAACACACTTTGAAATTCAGTCACTATAAATTAGACTCATAAAGGAGATGGCCATAGAAGGTTAGACAAGAATTTTACTTTTATTGCAGACATGATGAAAATCCTTTCTGATAAGCCCGGAGGGGTGGGCAGGAGACAAAAGGTTCTGGTAGAGATCTTAAGAGCTACAGACTCACATTTTAATTCTCTTCATCTTGCTTTTCTTCCTGTCTTGTTATCTGACAATATGGCAATATCTTTGAAGCCCAGCTGTATCACATTCAACCCTTTTCTATGTGGATGGACCAACGCTTTGAACTATATTTCATCTCCTCTTTGTGAATCATTGAGAGTTGATAAAGTCTCCCAGGAAACAAAAGCACATAAATTATCCCTGACTAGTCCAAGCCCAGCTTACATTTTAAAATGTATTTTGCAGCTTTATTTACAAAGCAACTTTGTGGGCAGCAAGACTAACAAAACGCTTGAAAAAACTGTGCTGTCTACATCAGATGTGCTTGTCCCCCCCACACTCACATGTGTGGACAACTAAGTGGCAGTGTGGGGTACAGACCCAGTCCGCAGGCACAAATAATTCTGGTTGCAAAGATGGGGGGAAGAGGAGGGTATCTATACATCCATGTATTGAAGCAACCCTATATGGCTGCTTCATGGCCATGAAGGTTTTATAACCAGGGAATGTTGAAAACAGATATCTACCCTGAATGAGGACAATCGTTTCACGCACATTTATAGCTTCTCTTCTCAAACTGGTGTGCCAGTTGTTGATATGCTCTCAAGCATTCAAACAAACTTGCTGATATATTCTGGAGAAATGCCTTTTCCAAAGAACTCCCAGAGCCTATAACCCAGCCTGACTATGCAAGGGGAATGTCCAGCAAGGCAGACATGCTGCTTGAGAGCCAAGGGCTTGGCTGACAGCTTCCAAATTTGCATGGAGATCTGCAGTGTGCTGTATCTTGGGGAAGGGACACATCTCTTAAGATTATAGGATATTTTTTACCCAGTGACACCTCAGGGAGTGGCAATAGCCACTTTTGTATGGGTAGAAACGGGACAATACATGCCTAAGAAATGAACACAACTATAAAGATCAGAAACAAAAAGGAAGATTTTTGTAATGAGGAGAAAAGGAAAGAGGCTGGTTCTTTAATATAAGAGAAGAAATAACAAAAGGTCTTGGACACTGAAAAGGCACACACATGGGTGTGCCTAGTGAAACTGGTGCTGATAGCACATAAGTAACAGTTTGAGTGATAGGGGAAATGGTGATGCTGCTAAAGGATACTGCTGCTAAAGGATTCAGAAAGGAAAATAACACAGCCAAAGCCCAACACGGTCATTTGGAGGAGGACTTTTGACAGCAAGAACGGTGAAACAGGTATATCCAAATGAGGGGACAAATTCTTTGTGGCATGGAACTAATTGCACCTGGACTCTTCGTTACAAAAAAAAATAGAGAAGGGAAAGAGATACAAAAAAAGGACAACTTCTGGGGAATATTTTTTGAACAATTCTTCCATCTTGGATACTTTAAAAATATGTAGGACTCTTATAAGTCTTTTTGACAGGAGGTAACCAAAGGAGAAAAGAAAACTGCAGAAACCCTAAGTTGTGGCCAAATTAATATTAATTAAAACTACTAGAAACACAAGAAAAATTTACCGTAACCATTGGCACAATGTAACGCCAATTTTTATTCAGGCTCCCAATGTGGCTCATCTCCTCTTCTGTGAGACTGAAATCAAAAACCTGTGGAAGGGGAAACAAACAAACAAACACAAGTCTCCATTTAATAATCATACATTTTTCATATTCAGTTTCTGCTGAATTTTGTCTCTTGGTTTTGGTTATTTTGTAAATCACAATCATCTTCTTGTGCTCTGCATTTCTTCATGGATCCACAGGTAGTAGGGTTGACCTAAAGGCCGATCTCAGTAAACCATGACAGAATGAAATCAGCAGCAGTCACTTGAGATATGACTATTTCAGCATATAATTAGTGTTTGTAACTGATGCAAACACAGATTCACAAAAAAATCCAGAATAATTTATTAAGTCATAGTTACATACTAACTCTTTAGACTTTCAAAAAGAAAAGCTCAATGCTATATCAGAGTTTCTAAATCCTAGTGTTAAAACCCAAATAAAAGTAAGATAAACATGATGCTACTTGTTATAATATTTTAAACATCTTCAGAAGCTGCAACTTTCAAATAGAGGGAATTTCCATACAACTCTGAGCAATGGAGTTAGGTATCTATCTTTAAAAATCTTGGCTCCAGGAAAGGTTTCATCTTTTGTTTATAAATATGCAGTTGTGCTTTAATCCATTTTATAACAACAGTAAAACAAAGGCTTAAAGCCTCAGGTCTGCATTCACTGACCAGTTCTAAAGCCTTCACTGCTACTGCCCAGCACTCTTCCACAAAGGTAGAAAACCTTTCTCAGATTAAGTGCTGCTTCTTGTAATCAATGTTCTGCAATTTAACCCTAGGGTAAAAAACTGCACTGCATTTGCTGGCACTTTTCAGAAATTTTAGCAGCTACATGCTACATGATAGAATTTGGTTTAGCAATAGTAACAGTTGCACAAACAAATCCTAACTTAAAAATATATATGTAACTGTCCAACCTGTATGATTAAGGGCTTAATAAAGATCACAAGAGGTGATTCAGAGACTTCCCTCCAAATTACTGACGGTGAGAGTTTTCAAGTAACTCCTGAAGTAAAATGAATTGTCTTTAGAGAAGAAATGAATCACACTAATCTTATACCTTCAGCAGCATTAGAATCTCAGTTTGCTGCAGAAAGTCACCAGTCCTCACAGCAAAACTGTTATTTGTAAATAGCTGAACAAGGAAATCTTTAATGCAATTCTAACCCCTCAAATATCAGTAAGGATTGCCTTCGGTAAATGATAAAGAATTTTTACTTAAGGCTTTTGACAACAAAAGAAGACTGTTCATGCGTGCACGTGCGCACACACGCTTAGTTGCTTGGAACTTGATTCATTTGCTACTAAATATCTTTACTTTCCCTTCGGAGTGCACGCACTTAGGAACAAGCACGGGCCAAGTGCCTCAGGTTGTTATGCAGGTGCTAAGATACTATTATTCATACAAATATGTATTATTCATATAAAAGAGCACTGCAGAATCTCTTGTCTTTCATCTAAATTGCTCCTTTATAATGAAGGGAATCAAGTTGCTTACCTGGAGGTTCTGCAGAATGCGAGCAGGAGTGACACTCTTGGGAATGGTAACAACTTTGCGCTGCACTTGCCACCTGTTAAGAGGAGACAGATCTTCTGTACATATAATATTAAAACAAAACACTAAACAGTTCTTCAGTGCAGGGACCTTTTTCAGACACTCTTCCTGAAAGCCCATTTGAACAGAGCAGGAAGAGCTCAGAAGATCAAACTGATCACATGCAAATATAGCAGGAGGTACCAAACGTGGTGCACTGCTGCCTTAACAGCTCTTCTCCCTCCCGTCCCACTGCAGTTCCACAACAGAAAAGGTAGTGAGTCCCAGGAATGGATCCCTTTAATATAGTCCATCTCACTGTTCTAAGGCAGGATCTACTCCACCAATTCTGCAGAATAAGCACTGCACAAAGGTTGCTTCTGGTGCTGATTTTACCTCGCCAGCAATGGTGAAGAAAAAGCAGGCACCACAAGCAGCTCCCTTCCATCCTCTGTTGTTTGCTCTATTGAGGCTAGGTCCAATTCCACCCTCTCTCAACTGAGGATACCTGAGGATGATCTGGGCAGGTGACTTGCTGTATTTTTCTGCCAGTTTTTTGATCCCAGGTTCTTCTAGAAGCACAGGCTCATCTGGATGTTTCCACATTCGATCGGGAGAGCCAAGTGGACTGTAGGCAGTGACAACCAGGCCTCGTTTTTGGCAGTGAGCTATCAGCTCATTCTGGGCCAGGTAGGGGTGACATTCCACCTGTCAAAGCAACCCACAGTGAGTGCCTGGCAAGAAGGTATCAGCACAAAGCTCTCAACTAACAGGAGCTCAAAGGTAAGCATCAGTCAGTAAAGCAGTTCATTCCATTTCCAAAAAATCTTATGATCCTCCAACTTTGCACACGGAGAGTGAAAAACTCTCTTGGAGGCTGTGGCAAAAGGAGGATAACTCTACTAAGTTTTCAGCGTGCTGGGTATCTGATAGATCCAACAAGCGAGGAAGTTTTCTAGAAGACGGAATCGTTAGTCGCTCTCATTCTTCTCTTCCAGACTAAATAATCCCTAATCATTCCTCACATGGAAGACCACAAACTCTTCTGTTCTACTAAGTAGGCATATATGGCTACAGGATACAGATATAGATCTTCAACCAAGGAATGGGTCCAACTTGCCATGCTTGCTCATTGCAGAGGTGGCTGTATCCGTACACCCAGAGCTGCACACTGCATCAGAAAGGCACCAGTCCTCCCCTGTAGTCATCTTACCTGCAGCACAGCTGGTTTGACAGTGGCCACACTGAGAACATCATCAATCTGACGGCTGTTGAAGTTTGACAGCCCTATGGCTTTCACAAGACCTTTTTCTACCAGCTTCTCCATAGCCTTCCAGGTATCCTTGTAGTCAGTATAATCATAACGCATCGTGCCATCGGGATTCTTTGGGAAGGGATTGTCCCCTCGTCTACAGCATCAAAGAAAAAGGGCATATTGCATGATGATTTCTATGTTATTCATTGTTCACTAAAAATATATAAATCAATCCACAAAGAACAAAAAAAACCCACTTTATTTAAAATATTCTTAACGATCTACAGAGTTTGCAAGGTAGCATAAAAAAATGAGCAAACTTTTCCTTTGAATGCCACTGTGCTGACTTAACCTACAGGAAATTGGTTTAGACACTGTTTTGCCTATTTAAACTTGTTAGAGTTGTCAGAAGTACTTACCTATAGGGCAGTGACTCCTTAACATCCGTCAGTCCCTGTATACAAGCAAGAGCTCGTCACACACTTTGATCCTAGCAAAATAGCTAATTTAGACAGGAGCAACTCAGAGCAGCTTTTGCTATTCAGTTTGTTTTTGTGGGAGAGCCGATAGTCACAGTCTCTTTGAAGCTGCTACCAAAAGCATGTTGACTTAAGGGCTACCAAGGAGAATCTATCCATACAGGTCTGACTTTCCCATTCCCTGTGCACTGTGCAGCAGTGTCAGCACTGGACTCCAGTGCAGATTCCCACGGATGTCTTGCCTTGTCGGTGCTGCCCGGAGGTTAGGTGTGTTTCCACTTAGTCACACCGGACCATAAAAATAACAAAGAACTTGGATTTGCCAGGTGTGACAGCACTGCAGTGTAAAAGGGCTGTGACTGGTCTCGGAGCAGTCTATCCTTGGAAGGGTGCCACTCTGCTGGGAGAGTGCTGCTGTGGAACCACCGAGGTTGCTTTTCTAGACCTAGAGGCATCGTGATCTTAATATGAAAGTCTGTTTAAAATTCCTGTTCTTTGGCTCAGCTTCTCCACAGAGAAAGCTTTATACCCAGTCAGGCACTGAGGTAGAGTGAAGCAGAGCTAATGGAAAACAGCAAATGCTTTTGAAACTTTATGAAAATACCAGTCTTGCCAACTCTTTTTTTCATTTCCCTGAGCCATTTAAGTAATTTTTATGTAGAGTAACTAAATACACATCATTATTTCTATTACAAGATGTTATCACCTGAACAAACAATGGTTTGAAGGTTTTTGAATTGACTGAAAACAAACCTATTTCATAATCTGGTAATTTTTAAGCAGACATTCTTCCTGCAAACCAGCTTTAGTTTAAAACACTTCCTCATTCTGTTATGCTGAGGCATACGTTTAGAATTTAGGAGTTTTTTCCTCCTATCACTGGTGTAGTACATATTGGAAAATCCAGTTCAGTTGATGACTGGAAACAACTTTGTCCTGGAAATCAAAAAAAACAAAAGGACTGAAGCTCCTTTGAGTCTGACAGGATCTGCCCAACTGAGTGAAGTTCTCCCTGTAAACAACCTCTGAGGCAGAGGGGTTTTTTTTAACTTTATATATATATAGGTATATATAAGAAAATATTACTGTTTCCACAGTTACAAGGAAATAAACTTCGCTCCAGTCAGTGATGGAGAATAATGTCCCATAAAACTGAATTACATATTCTCAGTTGGGAGTACTTTTGATCACCGAGTTTTGGCACCTGTGCCAAACTGACAGTCATTTAGTGACTGTAATTCCAGTGCCTAGTTTTCTCACTGTGAAATGCAATTTTTAATAACAGCTTAAGGATTTTAAACAAAAACCTAATACTCATTTTTGTGGACTCATACTTGCTAAATATGGAGAACAATTATCCCTTTTCTATTTACAGTCTCTCTGTACAGTAACAGAAACCTGTCCTCCCTACTGTGCTTTCAGACCGGCAACAGATCTAACACTACCCAATTCAAAACTGAAGAACAGAAACAAGATGGGAACAGTTGCTTCTATGAATGTGAATTCATCCAAAATGAATAAATGCACAGATTATGCAAAAGTAAAGAGAAGGATCTTATACAACACTCCATAGGATTATACTATTAGCTATACCTAAAGACACATTGCAGGCAGTATCTACAGGAAGAAATACCCAGCTCAGAAAGATGTAAATGTAAAACTGGGGAGGGTGTTTTCTTTTTTTCTTTTTTTTTTTTTTTTTAAATTCTGTGTTTTCTCCAAGGTGAACTTACTGAAAAGCGTGAGGCCAGTGCATGAGATACAGGTCCAGGTAAGCCAGCTTCAAATCCCCAAGGGTTTTCCTTAGTGCTGGCTCCACATCTTCAGGGTGGTGCTTTGTATTCCAGAGCTTTGACGTTACAAATAGGTCCTCTCTTTTCATAACCTTTGAGAAAGGAAAGAGAGTGCAATTTACTGGAACAAGTTCAAGAAAAGAACTCCAGTGATTTCTTCGTTAGCTTTAAAACAAAGAAAACAATTTAATTTAAAAAAATATATAACCCACAAATTAAACTTTGAAAATATATACTGGGTAGAATATGAGAAACAAGAACTATAAGTTTGCATTGACAAGTCCTAAGGCATACCAAATGCTTTTTGCAAATTATTAGAATTTTCACAAAACAAACAAGCAAACAAATAAAGAAAGAAACAAATACACACATACTTCTCCAAATTCCCCAATTGAAGGGTAAAGGACACTACTAAGCAGTATCTGATCAAAAGAAAAGGACCATTCCATTTATTCTTATGCAAATTTTGCAGTTTATGAACTGGAAAAAAAAAATCCTGTGCTTCCCTACATAGTCACCGCTGTCTAGAGAGCGTGAAGGAATTCCTGGGGCAAGCTGAAAACAGCCTCTCTGTAGCTGATCACGTAACAAAGAGATTCCCTTAAAGCACAGGAAAGAAAAGAGGAAAGCAGAGATAAGAAAGATTTATTTCCCAGAAACTGTATACATAAGGTTCCTGACTTCTTTTATCAACAAAAGCAAGGGGCCATATTTGAGATTCTTCCCCAGCAAGTAAGACCAAACAGCTGGGATTGACTTAAGCGAAAAAGCCTCCAAATGCTAACATCATAGTCTGTTTTCAGGTTGCAGCTGTCAATCTTGATAAAGTGTATAGTCAGGGTGGTGCTTTTTGTGTTTTTTACCTTGTTGGGCCCAATGCATTCCTGGAAAGCCTCACCTATCTCCGTTTCATTGCCGTAAGCTGCGGCACAGTCAATGTGGCGATAACCCACGCTCAGGGCATATTTCACTGCTTCTTTCACCTGCAATCAGAAACAGGTTACCCAACACAGTCAATGAACAGGGAACACATGACTAGGAAGCAGAAAAAGCTGTTAAGGACTTGATGGAGGTGAGAAGAAATAAAAAACACCCTTAAATCATAAATGCAGAGCTATATAAGATCATGTTGTTTCACAGACACCCAAACCCAGTAGGATATGATCCTCTGTAGCACAGCGCTTACGAGTGGAGAGCTAAGCTAAGCTCTCCAAAGGGAAACAAGGAAACAGGTGATGTACTCAGGCCAGGCATGCAAGAACTCATTAGATAGAAAAGGGATTCATTCTTAAATATTGTTGTCACATTTTTCTCAAGTATCAAATGAGTTCTAAGAAGCATTTTTTCAAATATATCATGCTTTAGGGAGGCAAACTAACTGACCATCAGTCAATGTCAGCCAAGCCTGGAAGGCAGAGCCTTTCTCCCAGCAGAGGAAGTCAGGTTTTGGAGGAACCAGACTGCATGACTGATTGAACTGGTTGCACCTTATTTCTAAGATATAAAGTGACTCTATGGCATGTTTTTCTTCATATCTCATTCTCACTGTCTGCACACCAGTGAAAGCCACTATACTGCTGGATGTTAGCCCATGGCTGCAGGCAACACGAGAGCTCCTGCCAATGCCCACAGTTCTGCATCCTGCTCTCCCCTGTGCCTGGCAATGCAGCCGTTGTTGACAGGGCTCCCCTTGCTCTGCACTGTTGCCTGCAGACCAGAATGGCTGGGAAAGAACCCACCGTGCTTAAGTTTCTGCTTTTGAATACTCTGAGGAAGGACAAGCTCCCAACACAACATGCATTTGCTTGTGGTTCTCAGATATGTTGCGAGTCTGTGGACCACGGATGTAAAACCACATTTGTTTAGTTTCCAGTGGACAGTGAGCAAATATTCTCTAAAATCTGTCCATCTCCTCAGTGCTACAGTAAGAGTACATCTTATCTGTAGTGATTTATGTTTACTGCTCCTTACCAGCTTATCTCTCGAGTCTGTGGGAGATTGTACACTACTCTGTGAGGGAGACTTGATGCACAGATTAGTCTTGTCAAGAAATAAGTGTTCACACAGATTAGAGACACTACTGAAGAGACTGATTTTTTTTTTCAACTTATTCATCAAAGCACCTGCATGTTCAATTTTAAAACTAACAAAATAATTCCAATCAAAGATATTAACAGTCTAGTTTTCAGATGCTACTCAGAAAAAAATGATGGGGAAATCAAATTTCTTCTCCTGGTGAAATTATTTATTTTTCTTTCCAAGAATTGCATAAAAGCAGACACAGGATATTCTGACTGCATTCTTTGGCATTTGAGAGGAAACATGGAGTATGACCAGTTCTCCTTAGCCAGAATGACAAAGCACTTTTAGCAGAACAATGAAGGAAGTTCTTCCTTTCTCTAGCAGGATGGTTTGTACAATCCTGACTTCATCATGACAAAGACATTTCTCCTGCGGTCACTATGTAATCAGGGTCATAGTAACTGAGACACATTAAGTATAAATTGAGACACATTAAAGGCTACTTAACGGAAAATATCCACACTCTAGGAAGGTAAAGTACATGTGCTGCAATAGAGAAAAATAAAAGTTCCAGATATACTTTCACCAAAAAAAGGACAAGTTAGGGACTTTTTGGAGAGGAAAACCAGAGTATTATTCATCTGTAGCATTTTTATTAGCCTTGAATGTTTTTTACCTAGTTCTTTCTTATTCAAACAAACACAGAACTTGCCATAAAAATGAAGTAGGTACTGCTTACAGAAAAACAAGAATACATCACTCCAAACATGTCTCTGCAAGGTGATAAACAGGAGGCCATATTTCTTTATCAGTGTGTTTAAATAAATTCCTAGCACTGAACAACTGCCACTGATCATTTAATCTGGCCTGTGGATTTTGGCAAATTTTTTAGTCATGTAAACTTTCTCAGCCTACTAAGATATTCTATTTTTAACTAAGAGCTCCATGCAAAAGGAAAGTAGTCAAGGGTAGATGTGCAAATTAGTATATATTGGAGGAGGTGAAAAAAAAATCTAATAACATAAATGTTAATGTGAGCACAAAGAGTATTTTGTTTTAACAAAAAGTTTTGTATTTTTGAAATTAAGTTCAGGCAGGAAGCCCAAGGGAAGCAATTGGAGGTTCAAATGCCCCTGAATACCTGGTAGTCTGAAGCAACAGTAATAACTAAAGGATCTTTAAGACTTTAACGTCTTTTAGCGTCATCTGTCAGTACTGTCAAGGAAGGAACAAGTACTAAATTCAATTTGCACTGGGCAAGTTGAGTCAGACAGCTTAAGTAATTTATTCGTGTACATATAAATACAGACAGTAGGTCTGAAAGGATCTTGAGAAATCATCGAATCTACTCTTAGGCCCTACAGTGTGGCCTACAAAGTCCCACAAATATTTGTCAAAACTATTTTTATAAATGATAGGCAGTCTGTGCCAATGCTTAGGTATCTTTGTGTTCAAGACTTTATAGACATCCAACCAAGATACAAGGCCCTGGTATCTCATCTGCTTCCTCAGACATGAAATTAATTGTCTTACCCTTTGCCAAGGCTTAGCACATTTGAAAATTGTTAGCACGCCTCCCTTGAGGCTTCGCTTGACTAATGACTGTAGGTGCTTCCATCTTTTCTCAGGAGTCACCTTTCTCAGACCTTGCATCACTCTGCCCAGTTTGACAGCTTGTTCATACATCTCTTGATGTGGTTGCTCCCAGGTGGACACGGTATCACAGCTGAAGCCTTGTTTTTGTCCGCTGTAGCAAAGTTTTATGAACTAGACTCCCATTTATACAGCTCACTAAAGCGTCTGCCTTCCAACTCCCCATTGTTTTTGAAAGGTGGAGGAACATGGATCCTCTAAACCTGCCATTGTCAGTAGCAGATGTAGCAACAGAGCCCCTAAATCCCAGGGCATGACCATATCCATTAATAGATCTAGAAGTCTTTAATTTGCCCACTACAATGTGCAAAATTAACACGCTGTACCTATACTTCCAAGCACCACAGTGTCCAGGTGTCCTGGGAGCCATTATAAAGAGGCTCTCCAAAACTTTGCCATGATACCACTCAGCAACAAGTCAATAATATTTCATAAGGAAACAAAATTCCAGCACAAAGCTTTGCCAGTCTCCTTTACAGTCAGGGGAGGCCATCACAGTCTGGCAGTTTGAGTGTATTTGACCATGGGAAATAGGAAAAACAGATCATCTGGCCAGCCACATGATACTCATTCACATGTGGGATGATCAGAACATATGCACCACTGTATTGCAGTTCCTACTCACTGTTCTTGCTTTGCTTGCTGCAAAACAAGGAATTCAGAACACCATGTAAGTAATAACTTATAATCGATATATCCTAAAACACTCAGTTTTGTCTCCCATTCAGGTTTAATTCAAGTTCTTCACTTAATAGCATTCTTGTAGTGAATTCTTGCTTGCATGGCTGAGATTCTCTAGATTTCCCAACAGAATTTCAAGGACTTAGCTGCAATCCTACCATAAAACACCTAGTCTAACCGGTTGTATGAGACACACACTTCCTTCTCCAGCTTTCCTGAAGCTTAGCTCTGAAATTCAACAACCTCTCTCAGCCCCATGTGGTTTCCTCACAGAACTCGCCCCTGCCACAGCAGGTTGCACTTGTCCAGTGGGAACTGATATCCAGGTCAAAAGCACGGCCCTCTTGAGAGAAGAGTGAATAAAACATCCATAGATTACAGATAATCAAGGTCCAATAATAATCATAATAATAAAGTTAATGTTATTCTTGATACTACTCTTCTCTTTGAACGCATTCCTACTGCCAATTCATAGCTTTTGTACCATATTGATTTCCACTCAAAAGCCCTTCATCATGTTCCTATGGTAACATGTAAAACAATTTCTCTTCTAGCATTTCATCATGCCAGATACAGGAAAGAATGTATTATTTTAAATTAGCCTTCCAAAGTGGATTTAGAGTCTGATAGTTTTTTCCCCTAATCTTACTTCCTACATTATCAGTCCTAAGAAACCAGGGCTGCAATGACACAATTTCAGTGAACTACTAAGACCTGACTTGTTAAGAATTTGGAATAGGAATGGTAATAAAAATAATAAGCAGAGAAGAGTTAAGACTGAAAAACAGTTTGGCAAGGAAAACGATAACTGCATCCAAAAAATATTTACCTGAAGTAATTTAAAAACCATCTATTTCCTATCATGCTTCTAATGTAGCCCTTGTACAAAACAGTTTTTGATAAATAGCCCTCTATTTGAGAAGCAGCAATTACTCTTCTGCATCTCTAGGTCTTTGGTTTTTAGCAGAACTACTCTTATGGTCTTTAATTCATAATTATTCTCCAGAACTGTGCCATGTCCTTTTAGGAGGGAGCCATTTGGGCGTTCTGCCAAACTACTGCTGCACTTCTGAATCTGAAGGACAGATGCAAACAGTTTTGAAGAATGATAGGGCATCCATAAAACTGTACTTTTTACTGTACTCTCATGATCATGTTTTTAATATAAGCTAGGAATACTTCTTTGAAAACAGTAGACTTTCTAGAAAAGTAGCTCCCAATGACTTCAGTAAGACCCTAATGGTGTCTGTGGTAGCAGACACCATTCCAGGTTCAGGTGTTATAAATCCTGCCTCCTTTGGCAAAATCTAGGTGGAATAGTCTTAAATTATGCACAAACAGGATCTTTCCTTGTTATTTTATAAGACTGTACTTCTCCCAGAACAGATAGGGAATAAAGTAAAAAATGCAGTAATATTTTGTTTGTTCAGTCCCAGGCATATGCTTTAGTGGAATATACACATACACACAAAAAAGCTTTGAGTCTGCATGAATTTATCCATTAAGTTCCAGCATGTTAATAAACCTAATTCTGCTGGCAGTTGTTGTGTTAAGTGACAGAGCTGAGCATTCATCCCTGTCCTCATTTAAGAGGTTTACTGAGCTCTCATACCAACCCAGCTTCCACATCAGTACACTATTCCCAACAGATCTACTGTTCCAACAGTTGTTTGGAGAGGAAGACCAACAGTAACATAGCTCTGAATAGATTAATTTTTATAGTTTTCTTTTCCCTTCAAGTGGCATGAAAGAGCCACGCAATGGGTCCCTTTGAGAAGTGTTTTAACTTGCTCTCTCAAGCACAGTTTTATTAGGTGTAGTCCTATCGTTTCAAATCAAACCATCATGAAGCTAACAGAAGAGTAGCTGCAAAATATACAGTGCTTACAGCATGGACATGCAATGGTAGACTGAAAGACATTAAACCAACAGTACCAACTAAGAGTTCCACCAAGCAAGAGGACACTCCTTCTGCTGGGCACTGCACGTAATCGCTGGGAAAGGCAGTCTCTGCCCTCATGAATTTATCATTCAACTAAATGAGACAGAAAGAAAAAGACAGACAAGGGAGAGAAGTACTGCACAGCCCACAGATGTTCATACAGTCTGCAAAAGCACCCAGAATTCTTCCCATGTCTGGTGCTTGCCAACACATTGCATTTGGAAGCAGAGTGCATCGCCCGGAGGGGTTGTGGAGTCTCCTTTCTCTGGAGATTTTCAAAACTCACCTGGATGCCACCCTGTGCCGTGCTCTAGGTGTCCCTGCTGGACCAAGGAGTTGGACTACATGATCTCTAGAGGTCCCTTCCAACCTCAGCCATTCTGTGATCTAGCAGTGTTAACCTCTGTACTCTAAAAGCAAGTCCTTCGTTTTCCCGCTACATATAGGCTGACCACTGCAACAGGGCTTACTATAAGATCAGTTCTTGCCTTCTAAAATAAGGCTCTCAACTAAGTCACAGCTCAAACTAGATAGATACTTGGTCAAACCATCAGCCTGAGGTCTTGCCAGTGGAAAAGCCAAGCACCACAGCAAAGCTACAGGTTTCTCCGTGCCTGAGCTCCTCATCCCACTGACAGGACTCTTTCTGAACCCCTCTCCAGCAGCAGAGCCACCCAAGGCTTGGGTTAAAAGTCTTGAGAGATCTTCTGCTTTTGTGTCCTAAAATCTCTGTTGTGCAAATTTATACATAAGCTCCACTGACTCCAGCAAACCTAAAATTAAATCCACTTAAGTGAAGGATCCAGGCCCAAGGTCCATTTACATTCTAGAAATGAAGATCCTAGATTTTGTTTATTTTTTATAATCAAAATATGCAAAATACAAATGCCACTTGAAAGCAGACAATACTGATTTATAGTTTGTTCTCTGCTTACTTGGCCAGGGTCACTTTTCCAAGTTCCCAATCCTATGAGAGGCATCTTCTGACCAGTGTGGAGCACCAGGAATTCGCATGCTGCAGACATTTTTGCCTACAGAACAAAGGAGAAAAAAAAAAAGTGTTTGCATCAATTTAGTACATTGAAAAGATATACTTTTTTCTATACTAAAAAGAAAAACCTTATAGGCCCTGATAAAGCTTTTTTTGTCACACTAGAATAAAATAAAGTAGGTTCCCCACAGCTTTGGTGTAGAGGATGCCAGTAGCTACCTGAACAGAGTAGAACAGAGGCCTTTTTTGTCTCTGCTCTTGCTCTCTGTTCTCCTCTACAGTGCACAGCTTTAAGAATTCTCAGAGCTGACAGGTGTATCACAAAGCAGTGTGCAACAACATACACAATACAGAAGCTCAGAGGAAAACTTTTTTGTTTTTAATTAAAGAAGTCAGTTGCAAGCTTTCGTGGTGCAGAAGGCTGCAAAAGGTCTTTATTTGCTGGAACTTTGCATCCAGTAAAGTGCAAAATCTTCTTTTTCTATCAGTTAGTTACTAGTAGATCTCACTCTTGCATGAGACGCATTTCAAGCACTGACAGAATAGATATTATGCCATTGTGGGAAGGCTCATACACTGATTCATACAAACTCACAGAGCAGTCTCATCCTTTTGTCACTAAAGGGAGAAGGAGGAACAATGAAGCAAAGCAAATAGTCACTTTGATCACAAGCTTCTCTGTCATGCTTAACACTGTGATAGCTGAGCATTTCCTATGTGAAATTCAAGGGAGGATCCTACTGCAAGCTTTGGTATCAGCTGCTGGTGTTACAGCTGCTGCAAACAGCAATCTGCTTACAGTGGAAAAGCTTTTTAATCAAAAAGGAAGGTTTTGCAGGCTGTCCCAACATCCTCACAATTTATCTCTCTGGTGAAACTATTCAAAAGGAACCACCCGCAGGATGTGCTCCGGAGCTGGGTAGCTGATTTCAGCAGAAGCTGAGGAAGTTATTTCCCAAGTTCAGCAATGTCCAAACTAGCTTTATTTTTTTTTTTTTTTCAAACACAGGAGTGGAAGCAGGCAATGCCAGTTGTCTGACCATCTGTGGAGGGGGAATGTGTGTTTTCAAAGCAAAGCATTCACCCAGCACACTAGGCCAAAACAGCTCTGCCTTCTCCACAGCACTGTGGTCAGCTTCCTCATGCAGGTAGTTCCTACTGACAGATCCCGTAACACGGATTTGTATTAAAGTTTGTATTTTCAATTTCACACTTAGCCTCTCAGAGCCTGTTTTTTTTACGCAGTTCACACCGTGCAGACAATGAATGCTCACTTGTTTGACCAAGGCACAGAGCAGAGCCGTTAAACACTAACTAGTGGTTTGGGATCTGCACTGGGATGCATGAGGTTGGTGCTGAAGGCACTCACTGATTAAATCGGGAGTCGGAGAAGCAGAATGCAGCACTGGTAACCACCTTTCCTGAACCAGCGTAGCAGTTTGGCAGTCAGGATCACCGACTTCTACCACCTAAAGAGAAGCATCTTCTCCCATCACAAGCGCAACTAGTGACTTTGTGATTTGCTTTGACCCGTGATGCAAACAGCAACCAGAGCACTTCACGCAGCACAGCCCCCTCACACAACCACCTTCCACGCAGCCCTTCGGCCCAGAAGACAAGGTACAAATGTTTAATAAGTAACTGGTATCTGTGCAGTTGCAAAGACCATCTCCCTTCACCTTAACGCTGTTGTACATTAACACACAGAGACAATGGGAGGCTCTGCAGGAATGGAAATGTTCAGAACAGAAACTTTAGCTGACCCACAAATTAATACTTTCCAGTCAGATTTGTCTCCTAACAAGGAGATATAAGGAACCTGCAGTGGCCACTCATCATGATTGTTTTGATCATTAAGAAACTGGAAGCTTTTCTTAGCTTTTTCTTTCTTTAACACTAAGAACAATAACAACTGTAAAACCAGGCAAATTCTGGACAAGTAAAAAGTGGGTTTGGATGAAGAGCCCTCGGCTCTCCTGCTCCCGCGCTCACACAGCGCCGTTCCAAAGCCGGTGCGGGCAGCCTGGCCTGACTGCGAGCAAGGAGCAATAGTGAGAGAAGGGGAAATCACATCAGCTTATCAACCCGTGCATGCCGTTCATTTCTCATGCAAAGCAGTGAGCCTCCCACCTTAAAAAAAAAAAAAAAAAAGACAACACAGAAAACGAAATAAAATGAAAAATAAAATGAAAAATAAAATAAAATAAAATAAAATAAAATAAAATAAAATAAAATAAAATAAAATAAATAAAACCAAACCCCGTCCGC
>JAWLRI010000763.1:6159737-6174367 GCA_034781795.1 Crypturellus tataupa
GGGCCGCGGCCGGACGTGCGGCGGGCAGGGGGGTCGGGCGCCGCGCAGAGCCCGCGCCAGGGCCGAAGCGCAAGGGGGGCCCTGCCAACCGCTCCTCCCCCCCCCAAAAAAAAATCATTTAATTATTTATTTGCTGTTAAATGCAGCAATGTGAGTTCCTGCTGGAAGGGCGGATTTGCCCTCCCAAGGATTCCCCCAGCACACGCTCTGAACCCGCCGCCCTGCTGCACAGCGAGGCTTCTCTCGATCCTTCCTGCCTTTGCTCCATTCATTTTCCCTTTGCTCCCTGTTTGGTTCCCAGCAGGTAGATCCAAGTGCGCTGCCGCTCCCGTTCCCAGCATGCAATAATCCACAGCAGCCAGAGGGGAATGACAAACTGGCCATAACTATCAGCATTTGGTACTTTATATACCGAATGGGAGACAGAATTTCCCTCTCTTTTAATGTGCAGCCCTAAACATTAGGAATCCAGGAATGCCCAGAACCAGATATGTCCATTTTGCTGTTGCTTTTTTTGGTAAAAAGTGAAGTCAAAGGAAAGAAGAGGTAGTTCCTGGAGGGCGAGGGGGATATGGGCATTTCATTCTTGTGGTAGAAAGTTGGAAGTAGGGTTTGACTAGATGAGAAGGGATTGCATTTAATATTGCATCATTAGTACCACTGGTGGACTGGACTCTGTACTTACACTTAACCGTAACTACAGAGGATTACAACCTTATTTGACTTTTACTCCAGACCTCCATTCTCATAAGTAATTTATAAACTTAGAATCTGAAAAGTATGATAAGCTCCTATCAGAAATGCAGGTGAAGTATCTACCCAAGAGTGCTTGGAACGGAATTTTATTTCTTTTCAGAGAGATCATTCTTCTCCCGGTTTATTGCTGCACTGACTGAAACTATCCCGGAGACCTAAAAGTACAAAGGTTAACGACACTCTCAGACATTCATATGAGCAGATTTTGCCTGTGGTGTATTTCTTTTGAGGCAAAATACATGAAAGTGTAAGGAGAGCGCAAGGAAAATACAACAAAAAGTAATAGAAAGAACACAAAACTGTGAAGGAGGAAAGAATAAAGGGAAAAGAGAGTTTGGTTTGTTCTTAGCGAAGCAGTACTACTCACAGAGTGCTTGAAAAGAACAGTCTTAACGCTGCAGAGGATGCTTGAATTATAAGAATGCTAAATATGAAAGCTTAACAAACCTCAGCCTCCAGTAATATATATGGAGTAAAAGAGAGAAAGAAAACAAGACAAAATCCCTTTGTCATCAAAAGATGGTGATCATCCAAGCATACAGCCATAAGAATTGTTAATTAAAAAGCAGGTATCTAGGGAAAGGTAGCACGGACATTTAGATGTAGAATTACAGTCTTCATTTGAATCAAAGAAGAAAAAGCAAGTATGTGCTTTGTATATTTAATTATATGTAATTGTTTCCATTAAAACAATTTGTGTGCACCAGCTGCTTAAGCATGTGTGCCCAGGGGCTTGAAAACATTTCAGTCATTAGACGTTTTGCTTGTATTATGTGCCACTGTCCACAAAAGGTCAGCGTTTTATTCTTGCTGTGCCCCTGGTGGTAGTGCACATATCCCATAAATTCAGCATGCTCGGGAATCAGCGGCTTTTCTGCGTGTGCAGTGACCAGCCCTCCAGAGCATACGTGGTGAGCAGGATTTAGTGGACATGCTTGGATCATCTCTGCACGGCAAGCGCCATAAACCCGATGTGCTCAGAAAGCCTCTTCCAGGTAGCCCAAGCCCAATTCAAGCAACTCTTCTGACCAGGTGCATATTGCTCCAGAAGTCCTGGATACACACAAAATCCTCAAATTCTGCCTCAGCAAAGCACATGGAAACCCAGTCACACCAACATCCTTAAACTGGACCTGTGCCTTTGCGTTTGTGCGGCCCTCAGCACATCAGGCAACCAAGGTGCCAGGGAGATACTGTCATCAAAATGGTGTGTGTGAAACGTGTCTGGGTTATTGATACGAACATCCTAGGACAGTCTCAGTGCCCCACCACCGCAGGCCAGCCCACTCTTCTCTCTGGACAAGGTAATACAAGGTACAACATTATTTATGTTGGGCATGCATGGCTGCAAAGAGACCTAAGCTTGGTCTGCGGGTGCTCCACGCTAATCAGGTGCGAGGTGATCCTGCCTGGCAGCTATTTTAGCAGAGCTTGACACCAGGACTAATCTGCTGTGCAGGGAGGGATGTGTGGAGAAGGGAGGTAGAGAGAGCTCTGTTCTTCTGGCACCTGCACAGGGCCTCCCCTTCCTTTTTTGAGCTTTAGTTTGTTTTCAAAACAGCATCTTCTATCTGAAGGCTGAAAGAGGCTACAGAAACATATCTGCTCTCTGAAGGAGCAGCTCCCACAGTTTCCCACGCCAAAGCCTCCAGAAACAGGTGTTTGGAAAGAGAAGCTCAGAAACTAATCAGAGATAATGAGGTCACGGGCACACGAATGGAAATGCAGTGCTTAGGGCATGAACCTGGAACAAAGAGCACTGTGTTAGCAATGCAAAATATTTATACTACTCATCTGCCAGTGTGAGAAATGAGCATAGCTAGTGCAGAAGGAGCTTGAAGTCACGAGAAAGTCACTACTGCTTTGTCTACTGGCACCAGAGTTGCAGTGAGATTACACATTATTATTCACACTAAGGTGTATTCATTTATTTTAAATATATAAATATATGTTACATTGCTTTTTACATGCAAAGAAATATCTGGTATTGAAACCAGGCTGGGTGAATCACCACAGGGGGATGGTCACTGTAGTGCAGGTGATATTAACATTGAAGGTTTGTTAATCCTTTGTGGTTACAGTCCGTAGTCGTGTTTTAACAGGTATTAAGGAGCATGACTTTAAACTGAAGCAGACAAGGAGTCAGCTGGTAAACAAGTTTTATCACTTTTGACTAAAGCGAGCCCTTTTGTTGTTGATAGGTCCGTTAGGGCCTCTAACACTAAACATTAAAAACACTGACCAACAATAAATACGCAATAAAACCTTAACACTAAAACTCAGTTTTTGTACTTCAATCAAAAGTGCAAGGTCTGGTTCAGTTCCGTAGGATCCATTGTTCCTTGGACGTGTCTCGGAGTAATCTGCCCTGCACATGGAGGATGCGGAGCGCTCCGAACCGACCACGTGCATCTTTTGGGAGTTTTCACCCTGCGCCTGCGTTCGGAGATCACGCTTGGTTTCTGTCTTTATGCCTGACCCGCGTGTCGTGCACCAGGCTTTGCCCTGATGGGATCCATGAAAACCTTAGGAATCTGCGCCACGTTGAAAAGGGAGGCAGTAGAAGTTTTGATCCTGCTCTGTAATAGTCTCTGCACATACACATTGTTTTGTTAATAGCTCTGACTTGATTGATATTCAATCGATCATCATCAGTGGCAAAACTCATTTTCACCACTCATTTTTCTTAATGTTGTTCAAAATCAACCATCTCCTCTGCCTTTTATGAGGTGAGGGGAGGGGAAGGGGCACTAGCTAAGTTTATCTTGGTGCGATTACGTCATAAGGATGAAACAAAGGCCGAAACGCGTCTCCCCGCCCGGGTCCCTCCGCGCCACGGCCCGGGTAACGGCCGGCCCGCTCCGGCCCCGCGCGCCCTTATCGGACCCGACCCGGCCCGGTCCGGTCCGGCCCGCACAGATAAGCGGCGCGGCCGGCGTGTGCCAAGTCACGCCGCTTTCGCGCGGGCGGGCGGCTCTCGCGAGAACACGGCGGCTATAAAGGGGCGGCGGCGCGGGGGGTTGCGGCAGTGCGGAGCTTCCTGCGGGCGTGGAGGGAGCTGCGAGCTCGTCCTTTGTGTAAGCGCTTGGGGGAGGGCGTGGAGACACTGCGCTCTGCCTATATATTTCTTTCTTTTTTTTTAATTTTTATTTATTTATTTATTTTAAGTGTTGCCCGCTCCGCGCGGAACGGGTTGTGGCGGGGGATGCGCTCCCTCCCCTCCGCCTTCCCCCGGGGATGGCGCCTCTCCCGCTCTCCTTCCTCCTCTCCCTCCTCCCGCGCTGGTTTCGCGGGGGCGGGGAGGGAGCGGGGCCGTTAACCCTTGCCGGGGCGGCGCGGCGCTGCTGAGGCTCGAGCAGGAGGAGGGGGCGGGCGGCAGCGGTTGGGAGCAGGAGCCTGGTGGCCTCTCGCGCCGCGGCCGCGTCGCCCTCGTGCACCTGCCTGCGGCTCTGCGGCGGCGCCGCTCCGAGCGGCCGACCGCAGCGCCGCGGCTCAGTCGCGCCGTGGTGACAGCCTGGCCGTGGCTCCGCGCTGCGCCTCGGGGCGGCCTCTCGCCGCGGCTCGGGGAGCCCCGGGCCACGGGTTTGTGGAGAGCGTGCCCGGCTCGTTCGTTATAATTGCAGCTCGGAGGTAATTGCGGCTGTGAGCGCACGGAGGTGTTTGGGCCCCGTTAGACCGTGCTCAGCTCGCAGTGTCCGTCCTCTGGGATGAAAGGAAGTGAGAATCTGTGTTCTCCTATGCTGCGGGTTAGGAAATGCTGTGGTTAAAAGTCCCAGCAGAACATGTGAGGGCTCATCCTCGCCCTGCGCAGGAAGGCAGAGATATGGGCAGGCTGCTCGCAAGGAAGCGGAGGGCTCTTGTGCAGCTGACACTGAACACAGCACTGTGGCCTTGTGCAAAAAGGGGACAGTATCTTGTCCCTTGGGAAAAGGAAGTATCAAAGAGCAGATCTGACAGCTTTTATGTGATGTTGAATCCCTCGTAAAACCTTCTGGGAGCTTACTGATGAGGCGAACAGAGGAGGACTGTTTTACTCCTGAGCAAGCAGATGACCTTGAGCTGGAGTAATGGAGAGGGGTGAAGAAAAAGGAATTTGGTGATATAAAATGCAGGGTTGTGCACTGCAGTCTAAGCAGCTATTGCTTATGAGATAACACTCAGTAGTTGGCAGCATCTCAAATGAAGTACTGCGCAACGGCTGCCTCTCCCCTCTTAAAGGACTCGCCTCAGAATTGCATCTGCCTTCCTGGCTGCCTTAGATGTACAGCAGGAGTATTGATGTCACCCTGCGAGACCTCCTCTGTAGGGTGCATGGACATGTGTGAAGTTCTGGCCACCTTCGTTCACACGACCTCTGTGCTGCAGTTGTGCTGCTTAGATGAACAAGTAGCTGAAGAGCTTGTCAAGAGGGAGTTAAAAGGGTGAAGACTGATTACTATTTATAACTATACTAGGAGGATGAGCAAGAGAACCCTCGAAGATTAAAACAGTGCTAGTAAAAAGGCTAAATTAGCAAGCTTAATTCTAGTTGAAAACGAAAGCCTTACGACTTCTCAAATAGTTTTTTTAGAAGGAATGTGACTGCTATGACTTCCTGCTTTCCCTATTATGTGACTCATTTAACTTATCAGAGACTTGCGTCTAAGTCAACTAGGTGTTCATAATGCTGATTAGTGTTATGGGTGAATTCAGAATGTTTTTGTGTGTGCTGAAGAAATAAGGTTTATAAGTGTTACCTCTCTGAAAGATTGCACTTCATCGCTCTGAGAATGCGGCATTCATCTATCACCTTAAAATCCAGTTACTGAACAAAAGTGCTGGAAGAGTGTGTGGCAGCAGCACTAAGCCAGGCAACCTCAAGTACAGGTTTTGATCTTCTGCTCACTCTTTAGAAGAAGATTTAAAACCTGCAAAAGGGGAAGCGGTGGGGAAGAGAACTAAGCCTAGGCCTTCTTAGTTTAAGGTTTAGTACAAGAAGTGCATTGTGAATTTTTGAATTACAAATAGAACCAGATTTGAATTATTTAAAAGGCTGGAGTGTGGTTGTATAGGGCATTGTTATTAGGAGCTCAACAACTTCTTTTCTTCCAGAGGCAACAGGAAGATACAGTTCAAGGTGTTAACTTCCCTTGTAAATTTGAAGAGTCTTCTTTCTTCTGAATTAGAAAGCTTAGGCTTTCTATTTTATTCAAAGTGAATCTGGATGTTTTATTTAATGCTCTGAACTTTACCAAACTGAACTGTTGCTTGGTTAAAGATGACAATACTGTTACTTCTAGGATACAGTGATCCATGAGTCTTGAGCAGCTAGCAATCTAGCTAGTGGCTTGGTTTGAATACCCACATTATGTTTACCTAAATTTGATTGTATTCCTTGGGATTAAGAACGTCTTGATCTTTATTTGACTACCCAGATGGCTAACTCAAAACTGGTCTTGCAAGACCAGGTGCTGATATGCTGTCCTCATTGATGTTGCTTTGTTCAAGCTAATGCCTTGAATACTTGTTTCTATGTATAAACATACTGCTGTTTCAACTCTGCCGTTATTAGCTCTCTTCCAGACCAAATCAAGATGTCTTCAGGAAAGGCCTTCATCGGAAAGCCAGCCCCTGACTTCACTGCTACAGCAGTAATGCCAGATGGGCAATTTAAAGACATCAAGCTCTCTGACTACAAAGGTAAGTTTTGGAGTAATATAGTCACTGCGAGTAGTAGAATGAAGTAATTTGTGTAGTGGTTCTGTCCAGTAATGAATGGAGAAGACTTAGCTGTGGGGAAGATGTGACAGCATGGCTGAACATCCTACATACAATTTCTGCCAATCAACATAAAATTTGCCTAAACTATAATGCTGGATCAGGCATAATTGGCTTGTTTCATCATGCTACCAAAAAAAAAGTGACATCTCCAGAGTGTTGTGTGGAACAGTAGTCTCTTGGGGCTTTTCTGGAAATGTGCTGCCTTCCCCCCTCCCAACCAATGAAGCTCCTTTCTCTAGAGGACTGTTAAAATGTCTGCTCTACAAAAAGCTCATTAAATCTAAGTGAAAGGCTCAAACAATCAAGTCCTGATGCAGATAAACTTGGAAAGCAGTATCTCTAGCTCCTTGCTTTCAGGCTGATTAAGGGCAGTTATTAGGTATAATAGTTGCTTAAACAATTGAAATTGTTCTGAAAGAACAGGCCAGATAAGATGGCATGTTGTAAGTAATCAGCTGCAGGGTTGCCTGGGGGATTACACCTGAGTTGTGTGTCCCCTTCCAGCATCCAGCACAGCAGACGGCACTTGAGCAGGGTTTTGTGTTTGTTAGCTGTAGGGTGACCTTGGATGGTGTTGCAAATGGTATTTAGCTGAAGTGAAAATCCCCTGTGTGCTTTATAGAGCTTACTGCCTATACAGCACCTGCAGTTCACCCTTTAATCTTTAAAGGCACTTTTATTAGCTAGCTGATTTTTTTCCTCTGAGTATCTGAATGTTTATGCTGTTGACTATGACAACTATTAAAGGCTATGATTAAAAAAATTAATTGTTGAACTACTTTTTTTAGGAAAATATGTTGTGTTCTTTTTCTACCCCCTGGATTTCACTTTTGTCTGTCCAACTGAAATTATTGCGTACAGTGACAGAGCTGATGAATTCAAGAAAATTAACTGTGAAGTAATTGGAGCTTCTGTTGACTCTCACTTCTGCCATCTTGCCTGGTAAGAACCATCTTTTTAACTTGGAAGCCTATCAGAAGATAGGCTTAATTATTACCAAAAGTGAATCTTGAGCATAATCAATTCTAAAACTGCCTACTGAAATACCATATAAAGGTGCCAAGAAAGTACTGGTGGTGCAGGTACTTTCCAACAGAACTGAGAGTATTCATTAGTGCTTCTGTTGCCTCATGGCTGACCAATTGCAGTACTAGGGAAAGGATCAACGTCTGTTAGGATACCTTATATCTTGCTCTGAACTGTGTCTTCATAATAGTGAAACTTCTTTTTTAGGATCAACACTCCTAAGAAGCAAGGTGGCTTGGGTACTATGAAAATTCCATTGGTTTCTGACACAAAGCGTGTCATTGCCAAAGAATATGGGGTCCTTAAAGAGGATGAAGGTATTGCATACAGGTAATATGACAGTGTTTTAAGTTTGCCTTATATATGTTGAAATACATTAAACACATCAGATGAGCACAACTTGCATATGTTTGAAAGTTTTTGGCAAATTGAAACTACTAGTTTAAGCTATTGGACTCCTACAAGAGATGCTAAATGTTTTAATACTGCTTAGATGTCACATTTCTGTTAAGTTGAGCAATACTTTGATTAGTGTTGCTTAGAACAATATTACTACTTAAGCACAGGAGTGTCAGGTAAGCAAGTGAGCTTCTGTGTGCATGAGACTTACAAAGTCATGAAAAGTGATTACTGGTATAATCCAGTGGTTGAAGTACAAAAGGATTACAAAAAAACAAGCCTTATCTTGTGTTCAGCTCTTCAGATTTGAAGTTGCTGAGACAGCTGAATCTTTAACTATTAATATGATACTGACTGGAGGATACTGCCAGGCAGCCATTGTGTGTGGTGGTGTTTGTGGCTTTTCTGAATGTGCGTAGCTGCTCTTTGGTTTGCCTTTCCTTTGGTTTTTCTTCTCCTTGTTCTTCTGCCAGTATCTTTCCTTAAATAGGAAGTGTTACTTTGCTGTGTAGATGTTGTGATTTCTCCCTCCCAGCTCCTGTTAAAACAGCAATGGCTTGAAGCCTTGTTCAGTACCTCTTATATACAGAAGGCATTAAGGGAGGGGAGAGCTGTCAATAGTACTAGATCAGATCACAAAATGTGGCCATGTTATGACATGAAACTTGCATATTGAAACAATTTAAAATGATTTTTTTTTTAAGCTCTGTTTTTTTTGTAGGGGTCTGTTCATAATTGATGAGAAGGGGATCCTAAGGCAGATAACAATCAATGATCTTCCTGTTGGTCGTTCTGTTGATGAAACGCTTAGACTTGTGCAGGCTTTCCAGTTTACAGATAAGCATGGAGAAGGTAAGACTTCATATTTCTAATCTTAAATGCTTTTTCTAGATAGTTTCAACTAGAAAAGTTAAATAGATTTGAAAGGTTTTAGGGACATGCATTTACTTGCCATACATCGCTTTATATGCCTTTTAAGATGAAGCTTGTCTGTAGTCACTTGTACCATAATGCTATCATGTCCCAGTTGATAGTTCACAGAGTGCTAAGCTAGTGTTGAAATATCCCTTAAACTGGCTTCAGTTGAATTTAAACTGAACATCACATTAAGCACATGAGTTGCATATTTTCTTCAGTGAGACAATACTTGAGATCTGACTGGTTAAGAACATATGCTATAACTTTGCCTGTAAAGGCAAACATAATTTAAACTGCAGTTTTGCTAGGTTGAGGCTGTCAGTACTCAGACTGTATTTTGCTTGCAGTTTGTCTGTTGGATAGAGCATGGCTATGCCCAGAAAACTTGCTGGTCTTTCTCATCATGTGTAGCAATACTAAACAAAGAAAAATGGATGGGAGAATCTGCACAGAGGTCAAGAGCAATATTAAGGTGCTTGAGGCCAGTAGCTTTTCTGTAGGGAATACCAGCAAAACTGCAGAGGAAGGCTTTGAGAATCTTTATGGAAACTAGCCAAAGACTGATCAGAACTGCCATATAGCCATTAATGATAGGTGTTGTTACTGACTGTGCTTAACTTCAGAGCTGGTAAATCAGTTTTAATAAAACTGCTGTTACGTCTCTGTAGCCCAAAGGGTTGTTGTCTCTGAACTCCTGTGCAATTCTGCAGTTAAGGATCTTAAGGAAACATGCCTAATACAGAATGATAAGGGCTATCGTTTCTTAAATTAAGCCTCTCAGGATTTACTATGCCCTGAAATAGTCAAAAATGTAACAAATGGTTTTCCTCCAGAACTAGGACTGTACTGTACTAAACTGGGCTAGACTAGGGTAAGGTTTATAGCAGCACTCAGAAGCTGGAACTAACAAAAAGACTTTGTAAAGGTCACTATAATCTTGAGACTGCAAGTTTTTCTAAATATTGCAGCTGAGTAAATGTATCTTGTGTAACTTAAATTATATAAAATTCTTTAGTTGATAGTTGCTTTAGCGTTGTATAGAATATATTCTGCAGGAATGGCTAATAAAACTTAAATGTCTTAATCTTTTCAGTGTGCCCAGCTGGCTGGAAGCCTGGCAGTGACACAATCAAGCCTGATGTTGAGAAAAGCAAAGAGTATTTTGCCAAGCAGAAGTAAACTTCAGTCCAAGTGGAAACTAGTATGCCTTACATAAAGAACAAGCAGCAGTTATTGAACTTTGACTAAATTGTTGCATCTGAGTGGAGGGATCATGCTGTAGGTATAAACTGTAACTTTTTTACTTGAAGGAAAGCTTGTCCTGTTGACAATGCCTTCATAGAAAATTGTAATGATCACTTTCTGTGTATCATCCCCCATTGACTTTAGTGACAGTGCAGTGTATGTGGATAGTCATATGTTGCATATAACGCAGTAGTATCCTTTTGTAACTCTATTAAACTTGTGGAAAGAGCATCCTGTTTGCTGTTCTTTGTCCTTGAGAAAGCCAGAGGAACAGTGGGGGCTGTACTTGGTTCTGCTCATATGGTCATTCAGTGGACCATAAACCTACAGAAACTAGTATCTGTAGAGGGATGGGATGGCATTGCTTCATAATATACAGGTGGTGGTGTAGTTGCATGATTCAGTAGAGCAATGACTAGTGATCTTGGCTAGTATTTAAAAGCTTGGTCCATTGAGCTGTCTAGACAACTACATTCACAATGCCCTTCAGTTGCTACCTTGAAATGGAGATATTGGTAGCCTTTGTGTTGCTGTGCTGAAGTGCTTATTAGAAGCAAAGGATAGTTATTTTCAGATGATGCTTAAATTTTAGATTAAGCTCCATGTACTGCATTCAAAGAATGAGACAATTCTTTGAAAGAGAAAAATGTTTTGGTGATACCAGTCTGCCAGATTTCAGCAATACTTCTATGCTTGGAACATGGAGCACAAATGTGGCTTGACAGCTAATTTTTGTCTGCTTGGTCAAAACTAACGGCATATGCTGCAGTGGTAACATCCATTTTGAAGACTATCTATACTGGCATGGGAGTGGAAGACTAGACTGAAAAGTGAACTTCCTTGGATATACAGTGACCTCATCCCTACCTCTTCCCACTCTGGAGTGGGAATGCTGGGGAAAGTGAGAGGATGCTGGCTAATCATAGGAACACAAAATATTTGTAAGGGGTGAGATCAAAAGGAGGTTGGACTAATACAGCCTGCACAAGCATTATGAATTCTGGCACTCAAGCTCAGCCTTATCTTTCCTCTTTTTACTCCAAATGATTATATATACATCTCATAACTCAAACCATATGACTGAGCCATATCTCTCTCTACCTGTAATGATAAACTCTTAAAGCTCTCCCTGTCCTCAGTTTTCTGCTGTTCAAGTAGTGAACAAGTTCTATCATGCTCAGCAGGAACAATAACAAAGAATGATTTAGATGACAATCAGACATGACTATGAAACATGACTTAAGTAGTAAATATGTCAGGTTCTGTGCAGTGGAAGACTTAGTCCAGCAATCAATAGGCACTATTAGTTTTATCTCTTTGTAGCACCTCTGCATTGGTCACAAAACTGCCTGCCTTTACCCTGCTGCTGCAGTGACCTGTGCTCTTACTTGGCAGGCAGCTTCCTGCGCCTGGGCCAGGGCCCTGCATGATGCTGCAGGAAGCGCTGCCAGCTCGTGGTAGCAACAGAGCAGGGTGAGGGGCCCAGACCCAGGGAATGATCAACACCTACTGTGTAGTGTGCCGGGGGAAGGGCGTCCTCCCTCCCTTACGAGAACTGGAGGCTGCGAGGGCGGCCGCTCCCCCGGGACCTGCGCGACCTTCTTCCCTCTCAGCGGCGCGGGCCGCTTGGGCGCGCGGGGGCAGGCGATTGGCTGCCGGCGGCGCGCGGGGGCAGGCGCAGCCCGCAGGAGCGGGGTCCGCGCGTTAACCCTCGCGGGGCCCTTGGCTGCGTCCCCGTTAGAGCCCTAAGGCGGCATCGCCGGTGCCGCAGGCTGGGGTGGCCCTGCGGGGGCACGGGGAGGAGAGCGGGGGCTCCTGGGGCTCCCCGCAGCCCGGCCCGGTGCCCCATCCCTGTGCGTTCGGCTGTGCCCTGTCTGGGCTGGCACCGGCACCCTGGGGACTCCCGTGCCCTGTGGCACGTCCCCCCCGCACCGCCAGCATCCCGTGTGCGCCGGGAGAGCAGCCGGAGTCCAGGCTTTCTCATGCAAAACCGCTCCACATCCCCCTGCCCGACCGGCCCGAGCCCCTCCGCTCCCCCTGCCCTTCCTCCTCCTCCTCCTCCTGTCCCAGACCCGCCCTGCGGCTCCGGTGCCGACCCGGATCCCGGTGCCGCGGGCACCCCCCTACCTGCCCCGCGCGGGGCCGCGGCCGGCGAGGAAGGTGAGGGCGCGGGGGAGGAAGGCAGCGCGGCGCCCGCCGCGGCGCTCGCTAAGCTGCGCCCGGTGCTTAAAAACGTCAGACCCCGGCGAGGCTGGAGGCTGCGCAGGGCACGGGAGGACACGCACTCCCACTCGAGCAGCTTTCTGGGAATTAGGGCCACAGCCCAGGCGCTCCGGCGGCGCGCGGAGCTCCGGATGGGCCGGGAGTCCGGAGCCGGGAGCCAGCAGCCGGCCCCGCTCCCGCGGCCCTGATCCCGGCACTGGGAGGGGAGGCGGCAGCGCCGCTATTCCCGCCGTGCGCACAGGGACGGGGAGCGGATGCCATGGGCACACGGGGCATCCCGGACACCCCGGTGTCCTTCCCGCCGCGCTCTGGGCACGTCCTGGCACTGGGCACCCGCACAGGCTCCACCAGGATGTCCCCCTCGCCGCGCTGCCGTCCCTGCCGTGACCGTCCCTCCCTCGCGGTGACACCCGGTGCCATCGTGTTCCCCCTGTCCTGCCTCCCCGCACAGGGCACGGCCCGAGGGGCCACCCCTTCCCCTGCCGTCCCCAGGCACCTTGGGGACCCTGCGGGCCCGGCCGGCCCAGGCTGGGGACAGCGCAGAGCGATGCCCAAAGCGGCTCATCCGCATCCAACGGGAGCAACATCCCTCCTCAGCCGCGTCCCTCCATCCAAAGGAACGGGTCGCACCCCGCAAGGGGGAGCACTCAGGGCATGCGGGACCGGGGCACCCACCTGGCAGCGGCCGGGGTCCTGCCGCCGTCGGGGACACCAGGGCCGCGCGCTCGGTGGGGACACGCGCTCCCCTATCCGAGCGCCGCGATCCGAACGCTCCGTCCCGGCTTCCCGTGATCCGAGCGCTCCGTCCCGCTTCCCAAACTATATTTACACACTCCCTAACTCCCAGAGTGCATCCCCCCAGCCCCCATTGGCTACCAATTTACATATAATTATAATAGCGCTTACTGACTACGTCCCTTGCAAATGCCCAGGGGAAGGAGCTTCGCCCGGGCAAGGGTCTTTTGGGGCACGGGGGGATCTTTAGCATTGAAGCAAAGGCAGGTCCCGTCCGTAAGGAGAAACGGACCTTGCGCTTCCTTATCCGTGTGTGAAAACACCTGGATGGTAACGGGCAGCTCCGGGGTGTCCTTGGTTAAGGAACGCAGCCTGCCCGCGCGCCTGATAACACCCTCCGTGCGAGACACGGGGACATCTGCTCCCCGGAGCTTTAAACGCCACGAACGGCTCGGGAAACGCTCGCTGGGGCCACGCGGTGCAGTCGGGCCCGGGACCCCCTGCCCGGGGCCGCCGGTGCCGCTCGTGCCGTCGGTGCTGGTGGGGTTACTGGTGCTGCCGGTGCCGCCCCGGTGCTGTTGGGGCTACTGGGGCCGCCCTGGTGCCGTTGGCGTTCCCGGTGCTGTTGGCGCTCCCGGTGCTTCTGGCACTGTCGGTGCTGTCGGCGCCGCTGGTGCTGCCGCTGGCACCGGTGCTGTTGGTGGTGCCGGTGCTACCGGAGCTGCCGGTGCCGCCGGTGCTGTTGGGGCTACTGGTGCTGCCGGTGCCGCCCCGGTGCTGTTGGTGGTGCCGGTGCTACTGGTGCCGCCGGTGCTACCGGAGCTGCCGGTGCTACTGGTGCTGCCGGTGCCGCCGGTGCTGTTGGGGCTACTGGTGCTGCTGGTGTCGCCCCGGTGCTCCTGGCGCTGCCGGTGCTGTCGGCACCACCGGAGCTCCCAGTGCTACCGGTGCTGCCGGTGCTGTTGGAGCTCCTGGTGCCACCGGTGCCACTGGAGTCACTGGTGCCCTCGGTGCTGCGGTGGTGCCGTTGGTGCCCCTGGAGCCACTGGCGCCACCGGTGGTGCCGGTGCTACCGGTGCTGCCGGTGCCGCCCCGGTGCCGTCAGCGCTCTCGGTTCTGCTAGTGCTCCCGGTGCCGCCGGTGCCACTGGGGCTCCCGGTGCTACCGGAGCTGCCGGTGCCACCGGAGCTGTTGGTGCTGTTGGTGCTGCCGGTGGTGCCGGTGCTGTTGGTGTCGCCGGAGCCACTGGTGTCACTGGGGTTGCCGGTGCTGCCGGCGGTGCCGGTGCTGTCGGTGCTACGGGAGCCGACGGTGCCGCTGGCGCTCCCGGTGCCACCGGTTCTGCCGGTGCTCCAAGTGCTGCTAGTGCTCCCAGTGCCGTCGGCGCTCCCGGTGCTGTTGGAGCTCCCGGTATTCCCAGTACCGCGGTGGTGCCGGCCGCTCTGGTGTCACGGGGGGGTCAATACTCCCGGTGTTCCCGGTGCTCCCGGCGGTCCTGGTATTCCCGGTGCTCCCGGTGGCGCCGGTTGCTCCGGTGTCACGGGGGGGGTCGATGCTCCTGGTGTTCC
>JAWLRI010000763.1:6183924-6209043 GCA_034781795.1 Crypturellus tataupa
CAAGCGGCGCCGCAGGGGACGGGACGGGCGCGCGGCGGGGCGAAGGGGCCGCGCCCCGTAACGGCTGCCAACCGCCGCCCGCGCCCGCCTCGGCGTGACGTCACGGAGGGTGACGTCACGGCGGCCCCCGCGTGACGTCAGTACCTTGAAGGCGTGCACCTCGAAGCCGAGCTGGCCCAGGGCGCCGCGGAGCTGCTGCGCCACGCGCGCCTCCATGCTGCTGCCGCGCGGGGCCTCACGGGACACGTAGTTCTGCTCGCCCGTCCGCGCGCGCGGCACCACGGGAGGCGCGGGAGCCCCCCCTTTCCCTCCCTGCAACACGCCGGCCGCCGCGTCTCCTAGGAGACGGCGCGTGCGCGAGGCACCATGGGGCTTGTAGTGCGCGTCCCTCCCGCGGCCGCGCGCGTCCGCCCAGCCAGGACTTCGTGTCCCAGCGGGCCCCGCGCGCAGGGGAGAGCGGGACCCGCGCGTGGCCTGTGGCCGGGCCGCTGTCTCCGGGCCTCGCGCTGCCTCCGCGGGCTCGGCCCGGCGGCGCCATGAGCTGGGAGGCGCGGCTGAGCTCCCTGCTGGCCCAGACCGACTCCGGCGTGGCCCGGGCCAAGGCGAGTGCGCGCCGGGTCACTGAGCCTAGTGGCCGCGCGGGCCCGAGTTCCAAGCCACATAAGGTGCCCGCTCCTCCTTGCTGTGTTGCCATCTCCCAGCAAACGAGTAATTGTTTTCCTTTTTCTTACAGCAGCGTCTCAGCATGGCCAGTATCCCCTCTAAAGGTAACAGCATGTCCAGCTTTCTTAGGTGGATTGTTTCAGGAGTAAAGGCAAATCTCTTTTCTTGCTCACAGACAACCTTATGTGGTTGCTTTGGGCGGGTAATTTTCTCTTTGCGTTTTCCAAGAGCTGCTGATGTCCAAGATTTGACATCTAAGCCACTAGTGTTCCCATGAGGCATATTGATGGTGCTTTCAAACTGTTCTTATTGGTAATTAGATTAACAGTCTGTGTAGAGAGCCACTTTATCTAATGACTGTGTGATTGTATCATTCAAGAGGGATATGGAAGAATCTCACTTCTGCTTTTTAACCTGCACTTTGGCCTTTTTCCAAGTTCCCTGCCTCCTATGCTAGCTGAGGCAAGTTTAACAATGTGGCAGGCCCAGGTGGGCTTCTTTCTTTGCAGCCCCTGGTAACGTCTGTTACTTTTGATCTCGTAGTGGATTTTCAGCTTGACAGAATAAGCATGGAGAAGGCTGCATTTGATGATTGTCTGCCTGGAGGCCAGCAGCGGTGTCCCGCCTGCATGGGTCTGCCGCCCTGCAACACGGCAGCAGAGAAGCTAGCATCCATCACCAGTCAGCTACACTCCCAAACCAAGGTAATTTAAGCCTTTGTTGAGATTGCCCCTCAGATAGGAGTGAATTTTCCTAGCACAGTTGTGTCGTGCCCATCCATCCTATAATACTTTATATTGTGCATATTTTCCTTTCATCATGTATTGTTTGAAAGCCACACCTTCCTGCGTGGGTGGACACAGCTCACCAAAATAGTTAGAAAGGCCTCTGTGTGGATGATCCTTTCTCCTTCCCAGACTGAAAGTATGTGTTCTGTGTGGCTTCCCTGCTCCCTGCCTGCACAGTTACTGTGATGGAGACTCAGATTTGGATCTCCCTAGCACAATCTTTATAGCTACTTCTTGTGCATCTGTCTCCAACTGTTGCTTCTCAGCTGTATGAAGTGCTGGCACCCCACAACTGTCCTGGGGACAGAACTACTTCATATATGCAAACTCTCTTCTTTGAGGAGTTTCCCCCTGTCTTCTAGAATCCCAAGACTTGTTTTTTATTGTATCCATCCCCTCTGTAAGAGGGAGAGAGAAAGATCCCATCTATCATATTCAGATTTTATTTTACTTTCCAGGCATTCCTGTGCTTCTAGCTTCTGAAGTTCAGTTGATTTGTTACCTGTGGTTTTGTACCTGGTCTAAATTATTCTTATACAAAATCTGTTCTTGTCCTTCCCGTCAGATCATAGAATCACTCACTCAGTCTGTGAATCAACTGAAGCAGGAGAAAGAATTCCAGCAGCAGCGGATCAATAACCTGGAAGGTAGTGAAGATAAAAGGACTAGAATTGAAGCACTGTGGGATGATCAGAGAAACCTGTTACACAAATCACTTGTGTCTAGGTCCTACCGAAGAAACAACAGGTTGTGAGTGCAGTCATCAAACATGGCACAACATAGTTCCACCTCCCTGTTTAATGAGAACATAGGCTGTTTGATACAAGTCAGAAAGAGCTTTTTAAATTTGTCATTTATTCCTTTGCCTTTTCTTTGGAGATTTAAAAATCTGAGAATTAGTTTGCTTCTCAGAAAAGAAAACAGGGAGGAAATTAAGTGATTTCTTGGAAAGACATGACCAAGCTTGGTCTAGATTAAGATATCCTTCTGAGAAGTCCTTTGCTGTAACCATTGTTTTCTGATCCTATTCTTATCACTTCTGTCCCAGCAACTGGAAGTTGAGACCTTTACACCTCCTTTTCTCATTTGCTGTCATAGCGGATGTTCAGCGATTGCAGAACAGTTCTTACAGTAACTTGGAGACCTTGCTAAGGAGGATAGACAAGCTCAAAAGTGACCACCATAAGCAGCAACAGCAGGAGTTTCACCAGCCTCATGGTGACTGTGGAGCTCATCTAAACCCCTGTGTCAACAGACCTGGAGAAATGAAAGAGAAGTCAGTGTGAGGATCTTTGCAAGCTCAGGGCTGGGTTAGGGGAAGTACAGCAGGAAGAACTTTTAACTTTTTTCCTCTCTTTAAGCAGTGAAAAACTACTGTGGCAAGATTATGTCTGCGTGAGGAAAGAGTTGGAGCAGCTGAAGCATAAAGTTGGTGAGTGTTGTTGTGTTCTGCTCCTGGCAGTGCTCTGAATGCTCCTCTGAGCAAGTTACTCAGCAAGTTACTGCCCACGTGGTCTAGCAGAAACAACCCCAGTGGGAAACACTGTAGTGTTTGCTATAGAGGATCTGTGTTTGGGAGTATGAAACTGGGAATACTGGTGAACAGGTTGTGCTGGAGCAGAAATAAAGATGGGTACAAAGGACTGTCTAGGAGTGACTCCATGCTGTGCCATAGGATTGCTGTGGGAGGAGTACATGCAATGGGCTTGTCTGCAACCTTGAAACAATCCTTTGCTTTGAGAGAGCTGTGCATGCATATATTTCTGAAAGGTTTTGCTGGTAATAGAGATGGCAAATCAGATGTAGGATGCAGTCTAGCCGTTCTTCTCTTTCTGTGACGTCCAGTTGTTTTGCTCTATAGATCAACAAGAGGAAGAGCTATTGAACCAGATGTCTGCAGCTGATGAAATCAAGAGAGCTCAAAGTTGGTACTGCACGGTAGGCTGCTTTATCGTCACCCCTCTTGTGTCTGGCGTTGGGTGGTTCAGTGGCCTGTGGCAGACCTGGTATCGGAATGAGCAGGCCTCGCTAGCCGAGGGAAAGAGAGTGTTAAAGCTTCTGTGTGGAGAGTTTATTATGAATAGTAGCCAGGCTGAAAATCCTACTGCAGCCTGTAAAAGGGTAATATCCCCCTTTAGTAAGGTCTGGACTGACAGAACCGGTGTGTTTCCCAGGCTTGCTGAAAAAGCAAGAAAAGGCCTTTCTGTTCTAGGGTCATGTGGTGGAGAGCAGTTAGAAAGGTATCTTTAAAGCTTGTATAAATATAAGAAAATAAGAGTGTGTATGTAGGCTGATATGACAGGTTTACTGCATGTGGAATTAAGTAGATTTTTTTTCAGTCTTTGCAGAAGTGGATGATCTTTAGCAAATGGGAGAATCAGAAAAGACTTGAAAAAAAGGAGTATAGAATGAATAGAACTGAAAGGTAGGGGTTAAAATGAGAGTAGAGCTAACAGTTGGATTGGATTCTTTGCAACAAACAGCATGTCACGGTCTTTTTGGAAACCTCATGCTACACAAGCAACTTGCACAGCCAGGGCTTGTAATCTGCTTCCCAAGGGAAGGTGGAGACATGCTCTCAAATTCTCTGTAGAGTAAGAGGAGCACTGTGAGCAAAACACTGCCACTCTATCTTTAGCAAAACTTGAATTCCTGTTGAGAGGGGCTAGCCTGAAGAAGAGATTACAGATGCTGCTAAGTAGCCATCATGATCTGAACCAAGAAGATTGTAAAGAAACAGGACTACACCCTTGCTGCTGGAAGAGTATGCTCAGCAATAAGGACATATATACTGCTTCTTTCCTTAGTTGTTCCAGCCTCTTTCAGACAGCTTTTCTATGGGGTCTAATGGTGTTGTGTTCAATTAGAAGCCACCTCTGGGGAATTTGTGGAAGTGATCATCCCCTCTTTTTCACAGGTGTTGGAAGATCTGTTGAACAACCACAAAAAACAATTTTGCAGCTTGGACCAACCCAAGATGGAACTGCAGAGCACCCAGCAGGAGCTCAGCCACCTCAGGTAGAGGGAATGTCCTGCTGGGTAGTTTTTGGGGGTGCCCAGCTCCACGTGTGCCACACAAGAGCTGCTGCAGGGGCAAATGCAACTCATGGGCCCCCGGGGGATAGTTAGTCACACAAGGGTGCCCCTGGCTGATTGCTTTCCAGGGCCCCAGCGGGACAGCTGTCACTTTTGCAGCCAGCTCTCACAGTGCTCATATTGGCAAGCTCAGAGGTGCCAGACACTCGTGTCTCATCTTACCATTCTTGTTTGCCAGCTTTCCATATGCTGCCCTTCCTACCTGCCTGAATATGGAATATCTTGGGAGTGTTGTGGAGCGCAATTCATTTTGGCTAGGATGGTGTTGTTTTTCTTAATGCCAAAGGCAGTAGAATGTCAGTTTTGTGAGATCAAGTCATTTTTTTAAAGCCTGAACTGGCAAACTTGAAGCAGGTAGGGCTCAAGTGTTTACCCTGTTCTGGAGAGAACTGCTTGCTAAGTGCAGGCAAAGTCCTCCAAGGCAACTGCAGGAGGGGTGAAACGGCAGCAGCTGTTACTGATGGAGCTGTTTGTGCCCTGGCAGTTATCACCTTGGGATGACTATGTGTGGGTGTTGGGAGTGAGTACCTGCTGTTCCTCCCTGGGCTGCCCTTGGAGCTGGGCTGGAAGGATCACACTTAATCACTCTTTCCCTGAGCCTTCTCATCTACCTTGTTTAATTAGTGCTGCTGTCTCCTTCCCAAGCCCTCTGTCAGGGCACTGGCAGACTCTGTGTGCTTGCCTGGTTGCTAGTTGGACACCAGCTTGCCTTCTCCTTGCTGAAATGAAGGAAATAATAACAGAGATTTATTTCTGCCTGTGTCATCTCAAAGAGGCACTCACTTGAATTGCCTGAACTCTTAATTTTTTCCAGCTTGACCAGCCCCCTTCTCTTTCTCACCGCACTCCACTGGTGGGAACTATCTTTGCTTGTGGCCATAACCTCTGCTGAGTTTGGCCCTTGCTTCCCCACTGGGGACTCTGACCTATTCCCTGGAGAGAAGAGAGTGACGTCTGAGCTTCCTTGTGGAGGATCCTTAGATCTTTTGGGCTCTGTTTTGATTGTATCATTTTTTATCCAACTCCAGTTGCCCTGGGACAGCTGCCAGATATCCTAACTGTTGTAGGCTTAGCTGATGTTTCATGTCTTTGTCCCCAGCTCTTTCCCGTACAACCTCATGCTGTAGTAAGGCAGCCTTTAAAGAACGTGCATCAGTCCTCTGGATGAAGGCAGAGATGGGTCTTTGCAGAGTTCCATGTATTTCTTTTAGGAAAACCACAATGCTCCCATTTATCTCCCTCAGCCTAATGCTTGCTGTTTGTCGCATATGCCACATCATGGTTCAGTCTATTCCTAAAGTATATGCACAGAAAGGGCCTTTCGTTCCCTGTGTTCTCCAGAACAGCAAGTAAGCGTCACCAAGACACTCTGTTCTTCTGCATATAGCATAATGGTTCTGCCTCTACTTCCTGCCTAAAACTCTTCTCTCTCTCTTTTTTTTTTTTTTTTTTTTTTTTTTTTTTCCTCTCTCCTCTCTGGTCATGTTATCATGTTAAGTCGTGTTAAGGGATTACTGCTCTACATTAGGCAGGAACCTGATAGAAATGGTCACACAAATAGTTTGAAGTCTTGTGACAATCAATGTCTGAAGTAGAGTAACAGAGTTAGAGAGTATCTTAATTATTCCTTGTCTGCTCTTCTGATTTCCATCTCCCTCTTGCCCATGAGCATGTTATTGTCTCTCTCTATTAGTGGGTAAATATTGGTGGAAGCTGAGTGTAGAGGACAGCATAGCTCTGTTATTAAGTTTTGTTTGATAAAGGCTGTTGTATCAGCTAGGTGAGACATTTCCAATAATGGAACAGTAGTGCGATTCTGTAATTAAATATCGATTCTCTATTCCTTTCTGTAAAAGCCTCAGGCCTTCCCCTATTATATCACTCTCCTACCTACTGTCAAACTGTGATTTCATTAGATGGGTCTGTGCTGTCAATAACAGCTTAAAATACTCCCTCCCCTCAGTTCACTCCTGCACTGGCCCTGCAGTTTCTGCCACCACAGTCTGCCACCACAGATGTTGGTGTGACTATGCTGTAAATCCGATCAGGGAGCCGAGCTGGTTCTAACAAGCACTTTATTGTGTTTTTTGTTTGTTTGTTTAAGTGGGATCAGAGCCCTGGTGAGTTTCACAGTTCTGCTGCAAGAAGACTTGTACTGGCACAACAGAGATAACAACTTGAGTAGGGTGAGGTGGGGAGGCAGAGATTCTGCTGCCAGACACTTAATATCCTGAACACAGAACTGAGTTGCTCAGCAGAGCTGTCTTCTGTTGGTGTGTGGCAAGAATTTGTCAGAAATCCTGTCAAAGTTGTTCCCACCTCATTCTTCCTCCCCAATAACTGTGGCTATTCCAGCACACACTGCTGAGATTACAGAACTGTTAGTGTTCTCTTTTTGTTTCAAGCAGATCTACAGTCGCTGACCTAAAAGATCAAGTGAAAAGTCTGTTCTTGAAGGAGATGCCATCCACTGAACCAGAAGAGGAGCACAGAGTTCATTGGAGTAAGTGCTCCTATGTTCCTAATGCTCTGGACATGGTCTTCTAGCCTCCCTCTGCTTTACAAATCTCATGGTCTGGTCCAGTGTCCTGTTTTCCCTTCCAGAGTAGACTGACTGGAAGGCTTGAGGGTGACTGAGCAGGAATGTCCTGGTCCAGCCTCTATTATAATCCTGCTGATTTGGAGTAGACTGTAGAGCTGTTGGTGCCAAAGACAGGTGAAATCAGTGCCTGAGAATTTTTTTGCCGATGCGTTCTCCTGCTTAGGTTTGTGTATCCTGGGAGCTGTTGTTTGCTGCTTTGTGCCATCGCTTATATTCATACAAGAAAGAGTAAAATGCCATTAAATCAGAATAGCAGCAGTTTCCCCAAGTGGTATCACAAAACCTAGACAGTGTAGGCTTAGGTTCAGCACCTTCCTCTGTGACCTTTCAACCTACTCTAATGCTTGCTTCAGCTGTTCTAGAGAGAAGCAAGGACTTGCTGAGAGAAGCAGCTGGTTTTCCCTCATACTCAGGTGAAGATTCCACCTCAGAACTCAGCCTCAAAGACTTGAGCTCCGACGAGCTTTCCAGCACTCTAGAAAGCAAGGTGCCTGAAGGTGAGTGGAGTGTGGCTGATTCCTGTGCCCTCAGGATCTGAAGAGCCTCTCTGGGTTTTTAACAGGAATGCAGATTATAATAGAGGTCTAAGGAACTTGTTTACATGAACAATTTAGTACACTCTGGAGATCATGCTGAAAACCTGATCAGAGGTACTTATTATGCCCAGTTTACTAGGAGAGGTGAATACTAGGTATCTAGAGTGGGAAAGGCAGAACGATTTGGATTCATGGCCTAACACTTGGGCCATGGCTAAAACTTTGCTATGAGAGTACTGTAACTATGGCAAGCATGGGAGCAACGTGTGCACGCCTGTCTGGTCTTTCATCCTCCCTCCCCATCTTGTGTCAGGGTAATATAAAGCTGCAAGCAAGGGCCAATTATGATGCTTATCACTTCCCCTGCCAGTGGCAAGATAGCATTTTTTAATGTGGCTCCATTTCTGTTTTGGAGCTGATACGCAGCCAGTGAGATTAAGAAGGTGAAAACTGCTGGCTTCAAGAAGGTTCATCTCCTAGCCTCTGTGATTTTGGATTTGTGCCCTGCTTTTAGGATATAAAATCCCCTTGTGTATGTTTTAACAAAGGGGAAAATCAGAAACAGAGGAGTTAATGTTCGTTTAAAAGAAATCATGTCCTACTTTAGTAAGATGCTTAAGATTCTTGTGAGTGGGGGCTGTAAGGCGTATTAAACTGCCTTGTATTCTGTTTTTACAGTTTGTTAATCCTGCTGATTCAGATTTTACTAGCAAACTTGCTACAATTAACTGCTTTGTAGATGCAGTTGTAACATGTCAGGTTGTCGTCAGGACATTGCCTGGGCAACCTCCATATCCATCAAGGGGTTAAGTTCTCTTCTTTAATATTTATTCTAAAGCATATGGCAGGTATGGAGTCTTATCACTTGTTTGGCAAAGCTCTATATCAAGCAGTATCCCTCATTTAATAAGAGTATCCTAGTAACCATTTAGTTAGTGTTAATAGTAAATATTTATATCACAATAGCATCAGAAACCCTGACTAATACTAGAGCAGGGACACTCAGGAGCTGCTTTGGCAGTTTGCTAGGACAGTGGGAACCATGATTCATTTATATTGGCACCTGTTTTTACTTGAGCGTTCCCAGTGTGCGAGAACGCTTGCTGTGTGTCTGCTTCAGCAGAAGATGAACGAGGACGTTTGCCCTTGGAGTTCGGCATGGACTGCAGTCCACACTGGATCAGCAGTCCTGGAGGGGCTGCACTTAAGCTGCCATTCATTCTCTGGACCAGTACATGGGGTAAGGAGCCTGGAGATGGCTAACTCCTTTTTCTGTTGCTGCAGATTCTAAAGATATCTCTGCAGTGTGCTTTGAGCTGGAGGAGAACGATGCGGGAGAGGAAGCTGGCAATGTGCTGGATGTAGATGATGACCTCAGCAGTGACCTGTCTGACTGCCTGCCCGAACTCCAGCTGAGCGACCTTTAGTGCTCAGCCAGAGGAAGCCCACTTTACCGTAGGGATCAAGTACATGGTGGAAAGGATGTTGCTTTCACTGGAAGGGCAAATTCTTCTGGACTTGGTCGGCTACCCGGACTCACCAGAACAGGGAGCTATAAGGTGTGGGGCTGGCCCAAGAAAGGCAGCTCCAGGAAGGGAAATAGCCCTTTTGGTATCAGTTGTTCACCGTCTCCCACACTCTGCCCAAGACTTGAACTGTTGGTTGTCATCTCCTGCTGTCTTGCTTAGGGCTCCACCCTTCACATTTACAGCACAGCTCTGTGGATCCTCTTCCTCCATCCCGAATGACCACTGCTGGTGGAGGGCATGGCTTGTGCAGCCCTGATCACCATTTGCAGTTGCTGCCAGCTTGCAAAGCGAGAGCCGCTGGGGAGCTTGTTTGCAGCTGGGGGTTCCCCAGGCTTGCAGAGGTCTTGGCTGCAGTCATTTGCTTCAGCCCTCTACCTTGTCATGGGCTGCAATGGGATGAATGATCCTGGTTTCTGAGCTCTCACTTGCTGGACCGAATGGAGACTATGTTGTGTGTTGTGTCTTTGGATCACTTCAGATTTCTTTTTCTCAAAATCTACTGAACTTTGAAGTTATATTGGTCTTGTTTAAATTCTTGATTAGCTAAAACTCTGTGATGCAGAAGTCTGCCCTCACTATGAGGCAGCTGACTTGCTAAGTGTTCATAAATTCATACCCTTTTTTAGGGCATGAAATAGTCTAAGAAATATTGCTCTTTGAACAGACACTCCCATGTTCACCATAAAGGAGAGAGTTGTCAGGTTTGTGGTTTTTTGTATAAGAAGAAAATGGCCATAGTAAGAGGAAAAAAAAAAAAAAGCTTTTGAAATTTTTTGATATGGTTTGGACTTTTTCTTAAACGCTTTTCTCTGAGAGCAGCTTCATTTTATAGAGTCACGGCTGATGAAGGAAGAGGTGAATGAATGATACTGATTTGAGTACCAGCAGATGGGATGGTGCAGAAGGTAAGTCCCTGGCATCCCCTTCTTAGTCTGCATCTCAGTCCATATAAATCCTGTGGCACCGGCTAGGCAAGGAGGAGCTGGCCTAGGCTGCTCTGTAAGCAGGCAGAGATTTTCTGGGCTGCTAATCTGAGAGTGGCAGCAAGGGCCATCAAACAGGGCCCTGAGCACAGATCAAGCCTGTACATTGGCAGGGCTGTTTCTGTGACCTGCATCTCATTCAGCTGCATGAGCTGTGGCTTTTGCTTTGAAGATGAGTCTGAGAGCAGTTAAGTTTCCCCTCTTGGAGGAACAGCTGTTCTGCAAGATTCAGTTCTGCTTCATAGAGAGGAGCTGAGTGCATGAACTGCCCCTGCCAGGTCAGGGCTGGGTAAGAAAGGCTGCCTGAGCGCCATGGCCTAACAGAAGGTGGCTGGAATGTCACTTGATACATCTGAGAAGCAGATGAGCAGGATGCAAGTGAACAAATCTCTGTTCCAGAGTGCTCTCAGTGGGGGCCACCAGGATTTTTTTTTTATCATTTGGTCCTGTGAAACAAAGTGGGCTGTTTTCCCTGTTTCTTACAACCCTTTCTGAAAAGACAGCTCCCCTTTCTGCTAGCCAGCCACAAACAGCACTTTACATGATTGTCTGCCACCTCGGGTCTAGAGTAGGTGACAATTCTTGTCCTTCTTTATCAGCAGCAAAATGTAAGCACTGATCAGGTTAGTGGCTTGATCTTCTTCTCTGTGAATAGAAAATGTAACCAGGATTCACACAGAGCAAAACTTTGCTAATTCTGCAATTGTCCCTAGTAAATTGTCTTTCTTAGAATCGGATAAATGGTTTAAATAAGGCTGAAAGATATGCTTGAGAACCCATGAGCCTTGTCTTCTTCCAAGGAGAAGTCATAATTTAGTATCCAGAACTTCTGCGATTCTGACATAAGAACAAGCTTTCAAAAACAACAACAAAAAAGCAGTTGATTGTTAGGACTGTTATTCCCCTTTCTACAGCCCCCCAAAAGACCATTTCCGAAAAGGAAACAACTCTCAAGCCTGTGAGAGTCGTCCTGTGGTAACTGACGTGCCTAATTTCAGAACAAAAGTACTTCTAAAGGAGAGAGGATTAAAATAGGGGAGGGGAGAAGTTACCCTGCGGGAGATTGTCAACAGATGTTCCATTATAGTTCAAAGAGCATTGGCAAAAGGCTTCTGCTGCAGGGTTATATTAATTCTGGGCAGTTCATCACAGGGAGACCTGTTTTATGACTGGGAGGATGCTTCTGGTAACTTAGCTCTTTCTGTATTTGAACTGTGAGGGGGGGATTGGTTCTACCTGTAAATAGAGAGGGAGCTGAACAGTAGGAACGAGCACACACTTTCTTGCAGCTGTGACTCCTGCCTGTCTGATCAAGATCATGCTGGTTTTGTGGTTCAGGGAGCTATTTGGCTGATGGGTCTTTCAAAAGAAAAATGATTACAGAGGAACTGAGGCTAACCATTGTTAAGCTGCTGGTGCACATGAAGCAGACCTGGGCTAAGTGTGTCTTTCAAGTGTATTTATTAGGCAGGAAGCGGGAACAAGCACAGGGAAGGCTGTGCAGGCTGTCATGCAGATGAGTGTGTTAATCCCTTTTGTCCGTAACACACACAGATCCAGCAAGTTACCATAGGGTCAGCTTTGTGCTTCCTTCCTATAGTAGTTAATGATTGCTTGTAAAAGTTAATTAACATTGCAAAAGAAGCTGTGGCAGGAGATCTGGTTTGCAAGATCCACCCTGGCCACAGCTGAAAGGTCCTCTTGTGGGCAAGTCTAAGTGTTTTACTCTGAGACTGTTTCAAATTATGCCTGGGGTCAAGGTTGATTTTTTTTCTTTTTTTCCCTGGCAGCACCAGACTGGGAAAGTCTTCATTTAATTGTGATAGGATGGGAAGTTTGAAGGTCATCTTGAGATGTCTAGGGGTTTAAAAAGCAGTGAAAACAGTGCTTGACGCCAGTCTTCAGAGGCCACAGCGGCTGGTACTGAAGACTTGTTTTGTTCTGAATGCAGCTTCCAAATAAGGGCCTAATGCTGATGGACACTTAGATGTTAAGCAGTCACGGTCTTTGCTTATTGCTTGCTAACACATCAGTATGGCCACAGATTTGGCTGTTCTATGGACAGGAAGCAAATAATTCTTCTCTTCTTTGGAAGGGATGGAACAGAGGATAGAAGTTCCCTCTTGCTTTCTGCTGCTGCAGCAAAGCAGAGGTAGCGATTAGATGGCAGCATCCCTGTCAGGGCTTCAGGAGGTACACTTAGAAGTACCCCTCCCCTAGCCCCTGTGACAAATCCACATTTATACTGAATTGAAAATTGTCATAGAAAATTAAGTATAAATAATGTGTAGGCGTGCAGCCTCCTGTTTCCTTCCTGGGAAATGACAGGAGGCATTTTCTCTTCTCCTCTGGGAATGAGAAGAACTCTGCTTGGCTTCTGCCTAGAAGCTTCCCATGTTATGCATCATTTCATAGCCTTTATTACTGACTTTATTGCTCTGCCTCCCTGGCTTCTGTAGTCCTGCCCTTGGTCAGTGCAGTGCTGCTTTCTTTCTGCCTTAGGAGATGATGAGCCTGCAGCCTTGTGCAGACTTGCACCGTGATGTGATAGAGAAGATGCACAGAATCCAAGTTAAATTACACGCAGAGTCATAAGAGGTAACTCGAGTGGCAGAGAGCTGAGTGTTGCGCGGGTATTTGGGCCTCTGGAACTGCACCACACAGCACTGTTGCTCTTCAGCTGCTCCAAATGAGATGGAGAGGGGAAGAGGAGAGTGGACAAGGCAGGTGGTTCTCAGACTGCACCTCTCTGTCAAAGTTTTTCTTTCTGGTTAAGTTTGCTTTTCCCCACCCTGTGCCATGCTCCTTCTTCCAACCTGGTGGCCTCAGGGATTGCGGAGCCAGGCTGGGAGACCAGAGCTTGGCTGGACAGGGGCAGCAGCCTCGTGTGTCCCCAGGGTGGTTGCTGCAGGAGCCTGTTTGGTTGCTGCCCCTCCAGCAAATGCAGGTCTGTTCAGTGCTGGCTTCAGCACCACAGCTCAGCAAGAACCAGCTCTGAGGGGGATTCATGATGGACTGGAGGACAGGGCAGGAAAGAGGAAACCTGACCATAAACCAGCATGATGCAGACTTCAGACCTGAGAAGCCTGGCTTAGCTGTAGCACGTCTGTTCCCTCTCTTAGTTCACTGCTCTGTTTGGCTGTATCTTTGGGGCAGGATGGAAACGTCTCTCTGTTTGAGAGTTCACCCCTGAAATGGTTCATATTATTCAGCAAGCGCTTTGCTTGGCAGAGAAGTCTTCTGGCTCAGCCTATGCTGTAGATCTCCAAGGATTTGCTTTTCTAGAGTCCTCATGGAAACTCTTTCAGCAACTCAGGCTTTCAGTAAGCGTAAGCCCAATGCCCAAGTAGTTTTGCTTTTGCAGGAGAAAGTCTTGTAACACTATGGGGTCTGTAATATGACTGGGCTGTTTTACCTAAGCACTTTAACAGACTGTTAGCTTAGGAGAGATGTTATGAGCTCTATAGTAAGAGGTGAACTTTCCAAACCAGCCATGAGTGCTTGTCTCCCTGTAGGTGTGAGCTCCAAGAGGAACAGTTCAAACCAAGCTCTAAAGGCAAGTAAAAATGTGTTATTTCAGGTAGCTGCTTTTCTTTCTTTGTTTTTCCCCTGTACTGTAGAAAGAAACATGACAGATGTTATTTAAGCTTGGATTAGGCTGGCTTTGAGGACGTTTCTGTAAATAGAATTTGGGGTTATGGTTGACAACAGATGAGAATAATAAAGTAATCTTAAATCAGAAACAAAGCAGGAGCACCGCAAGGTGCGTATTTTGGTATTTTGGGTCTAATCTTTCTGTTCTTTAAGAGATGCTGTCTAACTGGACTGCAGAGGAATGAATCAAATCTAGAGAGAGGGAATGACTGGGGCAAGAAGCAACACAGCTGGAAGCTGGTGTCCTGAGCCCTCAAGAGCTGTGGTTTGAAGCCATATGGCATTTTCACAGTGAGTCTTCATACCCCAAACTACTGCTGTTTATCAAAAAATTCACTATGGTCTTTACAAGCTCTTTGGTTAGAAGTCTGCAATGAAAATATAAGGAGCGGGGAAACCTTTGGCATTTGTAACTTTATTGCAGAAAAAAAAATCCACTATTAACATATTTTACAAAGAAAGTTGCACTTTGGTGTTTGGCTAGTTTTCTTCCTCACCCCTTCCTGGACAGCGACGCATGGGAAACCAGAACAACCAGCCCCTGCCTTCTGGATTCTGCGCAGAGACTCCTTCCAGCTACGCCAGCCTACACCAGTTTCAGCCAGGATGGAGTTCTAATTTCCACCACTAACTTGCCTCCATTTGTGCCAAAACCCAGCAGCACCCTGCCCGGCGGCAGGGGAAACAAGTCTGTAGCTAGGGAGATTGCTCTGTGCAGACAAGGCTTGACACAAAAGCTTTGGAGCTGTGACAATTGCCCTTTAGTTTCATGCAATAACAGGAGGAGGGAAACCAACCCTTCTTCCTTATTGTACCGGGTATTCTTACAGTAAACACACAGACCCAAAGCCAACACTGAACCAGAACTGCTCTCTGGTCATTTGTCAGCCACTTGGGGAGTAGTAATGCGGGAAGGGAGAACTAAAGCCTTGTCCAGTTCATCTATTTGACCCAGACCAGTTCTGCTCTCCAGGCAGACCTATCTTTGGGGTTTGTAAAGGTTACTAAGTTGAGCCTTGGGGAAATCCCCCTTTCCCTTCCCTCTGTGCTAATATGAGCAATAAATAACAGCCCTGGAGGGGAAAAAAAGGTACTTTTGCTAGTGAGGCAAGTGCCTGGTCTCTGCCCATGACTGGGATCAGTGAGTGCTGCCATGGAAGGGAGAGGAGGGACTGCAGTGTGTAAGAACAACATGATAGAAGATCTCTAGCCCTTGCTGTATCCTGAGGGAGCAACTGGCTTCATCAAAAATCCATCTAGAAAAGGGGAAATGGACATGTGTTTCTCTTCACATTCTGTCAAGTGTGAATTAGAAAACAGGAATAGGTATTACATGAAACTTCCATACAATGCTTGGAATCCTGCTGTGCACAATCCTGGGCTTTCTGAGCTGTCAAGACACATGAAGATCCTCAGATTTGCACTCACAGACTCTGGCCCATGGTTTTTGAGGGAGCTCAGGAGCCTTGGTGCAACACTTTGGATGCAGTTTACAGCAGTGATGTTTTGAGGCAAAAGGGCACAATCTAAATCATCCTAACACCTAGAAAGGGAAGGGGAGGAAGGCACCTGCATCTAGGATTTGTCCTTGTGACAAGACACTGACTGGCCTCAAAGACCAACATGAGAAAGTAAAGGAACTCTGACCTTGCACTAACAGAGGAGGGACAGTACAGTACCAGTTTTGTACAACCACTTTCAGCACTGAGATGGCAGCAGCAAAATGGGAGGTACCTGAAGAAAGGAGGGTGTCAATCCAGAGAGGGAAATGCGCTAAAGCATTTACCGAGCTTGGGTAAGGAGTTTACACATAGGCTGAAAGCATCAACTATGGGAGACATGGACTCCTGATCCTGGAGAGACCAAATTAATGTGTCTGTCTGACAGATTGAGTCATATCAAACCCTGTTAAGCTAAAATAATGTTCTTTCCTTCCTGGCAACTTAAAAGCAACATTAGGTAGCAAGGGCACTTCTCCAGTGGTCACAAAACAACTCCCTAGTTGAAGAGCAAAGCTATGTGTGGAGGAAGGAAGCAGAGCAGCCTGCCACCCTCCTGGCAGGCCTTTTAGGATGCGCAGTGCGAAACCCAGCACTAAAGCTGAAACAACAACAATAACAACAACAACAAAAAGTGCAAAAAAAAAAAAAAAAAAGAAGAAAACACAAAACAAGAGGGAGCCCAAGAGAACTGATCTCCCCATCCTCAGGTCCCTCAGGAGTCTCCTGTGCTCTTGTGTGGATCACTTGCCTGCCTCCTTGGAAAGCAGCAGGCTGCCGAGCTGGGCCGAGGAGCCCCGTGAGAGCGCGCGGGCCAACGCGGTCCTGGCTCTGCGGCGCGAGGAGGAGAGAGTGCCTCGGGGCACCGTTTCAAGGAGAGCCTGGAGAAAGGGCCACACCTGGGCTCTGATTCCCAGCATAAAAACCTCAACACTGAACTATATTAAAAAATCTAAAACCAAAAGTCATCCGGAAAAAAAAAAAAAAAGATCTTTCAGTCGTGTGCAAATCACAGCCACTCGTTCCTCAGCAGCTCGTCTGGGACCAAGTCCTCGAGGCCTTTTTCTCCAGGGAGTTCAGTGTGCCGGGCGGAGGGCAGCCTGGCTGCCTAGTAGCTGTAGAGCGAGAGGGGGGTGTCCTCCATCATGTCGTCCTGGAAGCAGAGGGGACGTGCAGTGAGGGGCTGTGTGTCCCCGCATGGCCATCTGCCCAGCCACCACCCCAAATACTCCCCCTGCGCAATTCCTGGATCTCTGGGCAGCCGCTCTGCCCTCCTGCTGCAGCTCCTGGGAGTAAGAGCCCTGCACAGGGAGAACCTGTCTGCCATAGGGATGCGGAAAAGCCTGGCTGGGGAAACCCCCGTGGAACAGAGCGCTGGATCTGCTTTGTAGCAGTCACCCAGCAAGCTGAGCGTAGGAGGAGATAGGAAGGGGGTATTTTAGGGGGAGTTTGGAGTATGATCCCCTTCTTCCCTGCATTTAACCTTTTAGTGTCCCCCTGCAGAGCAAGGGGAAGGCAAGGAGCCATTTCAACAGTCAACTTTGAGACACGCTGCTTTGATGCAAACAGTGGATGGAAGGAGAGGGGCCTAAGTGGGACCAGGGATTTTGATCAGTGTTTTCACAGCTACAGCTACCCCAGATGTTGCCAGTGCGGCAGAATGGGAACTGCAAAGCAGCCAAGAGCCTGTGGCAAGTCAGGCCGTGCCGGGCTGGGCCGGAGGAGCTACTCACCATAGGCAGGTCCTGCAGGCGCCGAAACTCCATGCGGCTGTTGTGCTGGCGGTACCTCAGGAAGCCCACCAGGCCTAGGATGCCCACCATGATGATGAAGACGGAGATCACCGCGATGACCAAGGGATCAGCCCTCGTCGTCTCGGCCAGAGGAGAGCTGGGCAGCTCTGCAAGGAACAGAGACCAAGGGAATGAGGCCAAAGGAAATGGAGCTGGAGCAGCAGAGCTGCCTCTTTGGGACTTTCTTTAGCACACCAGAGGAATGTGAGGTATACCTTAAATTCTGGGGCAGTGGGACAAAAGTATTTACCTGGATTTTCATCATCCCCAACATCCAGCACAGAAGCTTTCTCATGCACAGGCTCTGCTGCAGATGTGCTGCTGGTGAGAGCAGCTGTGCTGGCAGTGGTGGAGGTGGTCACAACGGCGGTCACTGTCCCTGTCACAGCACTGGAGGTGGTAGCGGAGGATGTGCTCCCTTTGGTGAAGGGGGCAGAGGCAGTTTCGGGCTCCGTGGTGGCACTCCCAGCGCTTGTCCCTGCCGTGGTCTCAGATCTCATCGTCACAGACCCCGTGGTCTGGCTGTCAGGTGCTGGCTGAGAGCTGTGGGCCATTGCTGTAAATAGGGACAACAAGTTATTTCAAAGGATCAGCTAGTGTGGGGACTATAAATCCTGTCCCACTCTGGGGACAAAGGACCAGCAGGGAAGTCCCAAGCAGCTACATGGAGAGCTAGGGACCACCCCAGAGCGAAAGACCAGGAGATGTCTCCTGTCTCCCTGTGGATGGCAGCACAAGGACCGGGCAGTGGCATCCCCCAGAGTTGTGCCTGCGTGTCACAGAGCAGCAGCAGCCAGGGTAAAGGACACAGCTATGCACGAACACTGTGAGCATCACCGGTCACTCGGTAGGCGCCTCACGAGGGCTGTGCGAGCGCTCGGGGGAGAGCAAGGCTTTCCAGCGCCACACGTTCCGCTCACGCGTCCCTGCACTGCAGCTTGGAGAGGCAGCGCTCACCTGGCCCGTGGCTCGACGGCGCCGTTGGGGCAGCGCTGCCTGCACCCGCTCCTGTCGTGTTGCTTGAGGCCTCTGTGCCACTGGGTGGATTTTCTGCCTGAGTGCTGGCAGCTGGGGAAGGTGAAGGGGGTTCAGCGCTGCTGTTAGCCGCCAGGCTCGTGTTGTGCTGCTCGTGCTGTGTGACCGTGACGTCCCCAGGGCTGGCGGTGGAGGAAACCTGCAGTCCCTCTGCCTCAGTGGCTGCGGAGGAGGTGCTGGGGATGGAGGGGTCCCCCTCTGTAGCGTTGGCTCCGGTGTCATTGGTCATCGCAGCAGTCGTGTTTTTCTCTGAGCTCGTCTCGGAAGCGGTGGCAGTCTCTGGGCTGAGGCCGACAGCTTGGCTGGGTGGCTGCGAGGTTGGCATTGTGCTGAGAAAAGGTGACACTGACACTGTCATCAACGTTTCTCCTGTCCTCTGCCCCTCTCCTAGGGAAGGGAGATGAGAAAGACTGTAAACTGTCCGAGGTCCCACACTGTGGGGAGACGCACAGGAGGAGCCCAGGACTCTCCATTCCCGCTCCTCCAAACGCAGCACAGGCTCAGCCGGGAAGCAGAACTTGGGGAAGGGGCTTGGGCAGCCCCTGCCCTCCCGGCCACTGGGGCAGGGTCTCTACCCTCCTCCCCATCAAGGCTCTGCCATGGCCCATGTCTCTACACGCTCTACCCAAGGGCACATTTTTAGAGGATTTCAAGTACCGCCTGAGACCTGATGCTGCAGGAAACACAGGTTAGTCTGCCTTGGTTCATGGAGAAAGGGAAAAAAAAGGCAGAAGTGGTGCAACAGGGAGGAAAAAATGGGGAAAAAGTGAAAGTTTATCTCCCTGGGCCCAGTGAATGGTAGAAAACTGAAGTTTAACAAGTCCAGGGCTGGCAAGGATGAAGCACATACTGTAGCCACCTTGCACAGTGAGCCTTGCTGCTGGAGGGCAAGGTGAAACGGGCGGTCAGGGAGTCCTGGGGCTAGGGGAGCCTGCAGAGCAACCACCCGGCCGCTGTCCGCAGGGAGCAGCCTTCCCGAGCCATGTGTGCACGTCGTCACCACAACGCACGGCTGTTACAGGAATGGGGAGCGACTCGGCCTCCGGCAGCCTCCAGCCCACGCTGGGCACAGAGATCCCCCCGGGCCGGAGCAGGGAACCCGCAGGGCGCCCGCACTGCCAGGAGCAAACACGGAGCGGAGACCTTTGGAAGATGAAAACAGGAAAAAGCAAAGCAGCGTGGCCACATCAGCATGGACTCTTTGGGCAACTTAGAAACATCAAATGGTCAATATTTTGACTACTTCTGCCCAAGTTTCTACCCAAGCCACTGAGGCATGACAAACCAACTGCAGGAAAAAAAATAAAGGTATTGAAAGAAAATCCATCTGCATGGCCACTCTCCATCCTGGAGAAGCATCCAGGGCAAATGCTGAAAGAGGAACATTCACCGGCCGACAGAGCAGACTTCTCCAGTACAGGGGGTTTGAGAAAATCTCAGCAGCTTTTAAGGGTCTCCAGGGAGTGGGTCCCTGTGGCACGGCCGGCCCAGCCCACAAGAAGCCTTGCTGAGGGGAGCGATATTCCCCCTCTTCCTGCTCTTGTCCCGCATCTCGAAACAGCATAACAGCAGCGTTTTGGAAAGGTTCAGCGCCATTTCGGAAAGGTTTGCACTGTGGCGCGCTGGGCCAGGCGTGAGGGATGCAGGATGGTGGCATTGCGGGTTTGGCTGCCAGGGCCATGTTGAGGCGGGCAGGTTGGAGCCTCTGAGCAGGGCAGGGTGGCACCTGCATTAGCAGGTCCTCAAGCTGGGCACATCTCAGCCCGGGGAACAAAGGGGAGCCCAAGGGCCAAGACAAAGACTGCGGTCGTTAATGGGTGATGGTGGGAAGATAGAGAACAAGGCAGGATCCTGCGCTGGAGCAGGAGACAAAGGGGAGTGATCGCTCCGAGGATCACCATCCCCGGAACCCCTGCTGTCCCAGCACAGCCTCCATGCCAGGCTCAGGGCAACACTCACTTCAAGCATCTTGGAGCTTGTGAGCACATGGGCATGAGAGCAGAAACACCCATGGGCTTTACTACAGTTTGGTTTTAAAATAGAGCCCCCACCCCAAGCTCTTTGACTGAGATTTGCTCTGAATTATGATTACGCTGTTGTTGTTTTGGACAGTTTTATCACCAGACTAGGCACCTACTGCATCCCACCCCGTCTCGTGGAAACCCTGCAGCACCACGGCAGGAGCACAGCTCGCTGCAGGATGAGACCTGACAAACCCCACGACATGGGTGGCTCCCAGCATCCAGCCACTGGGGTCAGTGCTGGCTCCTTAAGTGTCCAAGCGGTGGGAAAATCCCCAGCTGCCGGTGCTGTCCCTGCTCCTCCAGCCGCGCTGCTGTTTTCAGCTGTTTTCTGGTTACTGCAAGAGACGCTTGTCTGTTACTGCAAGAGACGCAGGTCGGAGCCTGTTGTGTTTCCTGGAGGAGCTCTGCTCCCAGCGCCAGGGCCAGCGAGGCTCTGGCTGTGCCGCCCCAGGCATCGCCGTGGCACACGCCGCTCCGCATGGGAATGGGGATGAGGGACAGGGTTGGGGCAGCCCCTCCACTGCCACCCTCCCTGGGGTCCTCCACAAGGCAGGAAAGGATGGCGCCCATTGCCCTCATGCCGTACAAAAGCAACGTGACTACAGTCCAAGTGGATAAGCTGGAGCCAAGCAAGGCGATGAGGAAGTTTTGCACGAATGGAGGCAAAGCCAGGGCACGTTTAGCCGGGGAAAGCTGCTGCCCAGCGCTCTGCTTTGGTGTCCATCTCCCTGCAGCCTATGCGCCGTGTCCCTGGCCGCCCTCTCCAAGCAGCTTGGCTGGGTGCAAAGAAACTGCAGCTGGGGGGATCTCCCCTGTGCAGCCTGGTTTCACCCTCTGCCACAGAAACCCTGCGGACCAGGTGTTTCCTTGACGAGAACAGGGCAGCGAGATGGAGCGGGGCCCCATCCGGAGCAGCCGGCTCCGGGGAGAGCAGATTGTGGAGCCGGAGGTTGCAGGCACGGCTGAAGGAGGAGCACGGAGACCACGAGAGCCGAGTGCAGGGAAGTGGGAAAGACGGGACGGGATTTCAGAAAAAGTGGCCCATGAGAGTGGATCGGCCCATGCTAGCCCATCCTCCCTTGCAGGCTGCCCCTCTCTCTAGCTCGCCCTCCATTTAAATTGGCTTCACACAGGACTGATACATTCACGAAGGCAAGAAAAACCCTCTTAAATGCTATTTTTGTGCACTTACTGAACCCCATTTATTTTTAAGTGTAAAAAAAAGTCACGATCAATCCAGGCAAATGCAAAATTCAGCAATGCTGCAAGAGCATAAGCTGTAACCTGTATGTATTCAAGCAATTATATCCTCTTCCTTAGCAAAGTACTCCATTAACTGCAGGAATTATCTTTTGTTGCCAGTTATTATGGTTACCAACCAACAGTAATTAAAACAACCTCTTCAAGGAAAAAGAGCTTAAGTATAAATGCAAATACCACCGTGCAGAGGGATTTTGAACCCAGGCTCTCAGTTTCCCTTGCAAACAGCCGGGAGCAGCTGCCAACTCCTCGCTAGCCCTGCCTGCCCTCGTCTCATGTGCTCGGGAGACAGAAGCCCCAAAGGGCAGACAAGGGTCCCATGGCCCGAGTGGGACACAGGGACGCAGACCCGGTGTGACCCAGTGCCGGGGACACCCGGCTGGAGGCAGGACCCCGCGGTGCTGAGCCTTGCAGCGGGCTGACGCCACCGCCGTCCCCATCCCCGGCACCAGCAGCGCCCGCATGGGGCGCGGGGACAGCGGAGGCCCCCAAGCTGTGCAGCGAGCGGCTGGCGACCCAGCGCGGGGGACACCCGGCAGCTGCAGGGCCGGGGCTGGCAGCCGGCCCCCGCGTCTCATCTATGCGCCAGCAAGGACTTAAGGCGATTAGGAGCAGGCCGGCGAGGCGGGCAAAGCCCTAATGAGCCAGGCAGTGTTAGCAAGAGACATCCATCCTGCAGCAGCCTCCAGATGCCGCCGCCAGCGCTGCCCTCACCCCATCCCGCTCTCTTGCACATGCCGAGCACCCTGACTGCGCCCGCAATAGGAAGCGGCTCTCCTGACCCAGGCGCCCTTTCCAGCCCCGCAGGCCACGAGCCGAGCACGGGACTCGGCTCAGATTAGATACGGGGCTCGTGGAGGGACAGGCCCGTGCCTGGTCTGCCAGGGCTGGCAGGGGGGCCTCCCCGGGGTGCCTGCAGGTGCTGGGGCTCAGGCTTGATGCCCCAGGGGTGGAATAGGGAAGCCCAGAACGTGACAAAGCGCCAGCGCTGTTTGCTTTGCGCCTCGACGGAGGGACTGAGCCCTGCGGGGGAGGCTCTCGTGGCCAGGCTGTCAGGAGCACCGGTGGCCCGCGAGGCCAATCCTTCGCCAGGGCTTTGCAACCCCAGCAAACACAGCAACAAGGGGAGAGGGGAGCTGCCACCCTGCCTCAATCACCTCAGCAGTCACAGCTGCCACAGAGGAAGCACTCGCCTCGTTAGGAGGAAATTAATTAGCCAGTTGCCTTCATAGCAGCCCTGTGCCCCTGCCATCTCCAGCATGGAGTGGCCTGGGGGAGGCTGTGTATTCTGAGTCTGTCCCAAGCCTCCTGGTCACAGACACCAGTGACCCCCGGCTGTGGGGCTGGAGATGCAGCTCCAGACCTGAGGAGCTCCTTCCATCGCATCCCCTAGACCTCCCTGTGCCTAGATGGATGGAGCAGAAGGAGGTAAGCGGCTCACTGCAGCTGAGAGGAGGGCCTGGCTGTGCCCATGATGTCCCCATTGTGCCCCTATTGAGAGGGAGGTGACATCCCTCCCTGCACAGCACAGAGCAAAAGCAACACTGGGCTCACGTGCCATGTGGAGAGCCGGTCTGGGAGACCAAAACAAGGCAGCTGGGGCAGGGGCACCCCGGGCTCACAAGGGACGAGAGCGGCAGGGCAGAGCCGCAATCAGCGGCCGCCGCGGGGGCGAGACGGCGCCTGTCCCCGCGGCCGCTACGCACACTGCTCGACTGTGCGCGTGGCCCCGGGCGCGACAGACGGGGCTTTATGCGCCCGTGCCACTCCCGGCCCCTTGCCGGGCCGTCCTCAGTGCTCGGGGAGGCAGCAGGCACCAAAACACCCAGCCCAAAATTACTCCAGGGCTTTATTTTTAAGGCTAGCGCTGCTGGAGGAAGTGGATTTCCGCAGGCGGCAAAGAAAGGCTGCATTGAGAGGCCGGGGCGGGCTGAGTGCGGGGGATTGGGGCCGGCCGAGCACAAAGCAGCTCCCGGTGCCGGGACAGCACCTGGCTCTCCAGCACCCCTATTCTGGGCCCTGCATGGGACCTCGTGGGCTGCTCTGGGGTCCCCAGTCCATCAGAAACGACTCACAAATGGGATGTGCTTGAGCAAGTGGTTTAGTCTCCTTCTGGATGGTCTGTGGCAGCCTGAGTGATCAGGGACCCAGTGCTCCCTAACCGAAATGGGGGTCTAGTCCCTCCAAAATCCACCTCTTCATCACCTTGAAGAGCTGTTCCTGCCTCACTGGCACCCCAGGCAGCAGCCCTGGCTTCCCTGCAGCGCCCACAGCATCAGCTCTGAGCTGCACCAGCTACGGGAGCTCCCGCAAGATGCAGTTTTGGGGCAAGGGCTGCTCTGAAAGCCACCATCAGCGTCCAAGGGGTTGGCAGGAAAATTTGCTCCTTTTCTGAAGAAAGGAGGCGGTGTGTTTACAGCCCTCCAAAAGCTCCCTGGACCCTTGGCTTGTGTCAGCCAAGTCCAATGGAGAAGCAAGAAACGCCCTGTCCCCACAGGGACACTGGTGTCCCCCAGGGGTCCACGAGAGCCTGTGTCCCTGTGAGCGGTGCTGGGAGCTGCTAGGGGGGAGATGACTTTGGGACCCATCTTGAAGCCTTCCCTACACCCTGGCGCTGCCCTGCCTGGATTCCCCAGCGTCTGCTTAAGGGTTGTGCTCCCTGGCCAGCAGCAGCGTCAACTCCTGCTCCTTCTCGTCTGAGGGGAACCCCCCTGCAAATGTCCTCTGCCAGCAGCAGGGACTACCCGGGAGAGCGTGGCCGGCACGGGCGCTACACAGGGCTTTGCCCACGTAACAGGGGCTCTCCTGCGGCTGCTTCCCTCAAACCTCATTCCTGACCAAACGCACCCAAAACCTCAGCCCAAGTGGCTGCTCCGCTGGGGGCTCAGCACCAGCACAGGGGGCACCTACACCGGGGTTTTGGCAGCCCGGCTAGCTACGAGGGACAATTTCTGTGTGTTACTCCTCCATTCCTTACTGCCATGGGTGCTGCTGTGAGCTCTGGGGGGTTCTCAGCCGCCAAGCAGATTTGCTTCCCAAGCCCCTAAACGTGATCCTGTGCCTCCTGGGGAAGGGAGGGCAGTGATCACTGTGCGCTCGGGCCCTGCGCGCTGCCTGGGACAGGCGAGGTGGTGGCAGGGGCCCTGTGTTGGCGGATGGGCTGTCAGCACCGTGGGGCAGCCTGGTCCCCCTGCGTGGGAACGCAGAGCGCTGCTGGACCTGCCAAAACACAGAGTGGGGGTGACCACAGGGGCTTGGGGTCTGGGCCCTGCTCGTCCCAGGGGCCGGGCTCGAGCGGGGCCTCCTCTCCCGCAGTTTTGGGGGGTGCAGGCGGGATGCGCAGCTGGTGCTTTGCCCTGGGGGGTGCCTGTAAGCAGGGGAGCTGTCGAGCAGGAGAGGGGAGGATTCGCGGGCATCCAAGGGGCGCAACAATGAGACGGAGGCGGCGGGGGGCGTAAAGCGGGCGCCAAGTCGTCCCTTCGAGCAGCCGGCGGCGATGCCGCCCGCCGGAAAGGGGCCGGAGCCGCTCCCCGACGGACAGGGCTCCCCGAGGGGGCGAGCGGAGCCCAGGGGCCTCGCACGGGCCAGGCCTCGGCGGGGCGCGGAGCTCGGGGGCCGCGGCGCATCCCCGGGGCATCTCCCGCCCGCCGCGAGCGC
>JAWLRI010000763.1:6215728-6292423 GCA_034781795.1 Crypturellus tataupa
TATACTTACATGCGGAGCGATGCAGAGCCCCTGTCCGCGGCCCGGGCAGCAGCGGGGTGTTGGTCCCCGCGGCCGCGGAGCGGTCATGGACCCGGGGGGTGCGAGGCCTCGGCGCGGGTTTTGCCATTTGAAGCGCTGCCCCGTGCGGGCTGCGCGAGCGACGCCGTAACGGGAGGCCCGGCCGTCCGGTGCGCGGCTCCGTGCCCGGGCTGCGGCTCTGCCGTGAGCGGGGCCCCGTGCGGGGAGGCGGCCCCGAAGTGCCGCGGCGCGGGAGCCGTGTTCGCTTTCCGGGCTGGGGCTTTCCAGGTGGATGCTCCGTTCCCCACCTTGGGAGTGGGAGGATAAAATTCGGAGCACTGAACCAAAGGGTTTTGCGTCTGGAAATATATGTATATATTTTTAACCTTTCTACTTCTCACCTTAGAAAACCACTTTCCAGCTAATTTTTGACTAATTTGTGCGTAACTTCTATGCTTCAGCACTGACTTTTTCTTTTTTTTTTCTTTCTTTTTCCTTTTTTTTTTTTTAAACAGAGGTCAGAGCTTAGCATATTTTGTTGCCCACAAAATCAACAGACTTTCAGTTCCGTGGTTTTAATGAGGCCGTGGAATTTACAGTCAATGATAAGATGTTTTATGAGAAACTCCGATATGCCCAGTGGATTAGGCATAAACCTTTCCATTAAGTCATCATATGTGGAAATTATTATTGCATACCTTATCCTCATGGGCCAATAAAAACGTCATTTTCTCTGACTCTTGTGAAAGTTTGCTCTATAGTTATAGGTGTTTCTATATGCTTCTGTTATGTGTTTTGTTTGTCACCATGTGAAACTTCTGTGTGAAACACAACTAGCTTGAACAGAAGGCAGGTGGGTCTCGCCCCAACCTGATAATGAATATATGCTGTTTAGTGCCTTCTTTTTTTTTTCCCTCTCCCGCCTTGTGTTGCAATATTCTGTCCTGTTTCGTTAGGATGAGCAGCTGGTGGTGGGAGCAGAGTTGGAGGGACCAGTCCTTGCTTCAGTACTTACTGATTTTGTGACTGTGGAAGGAGCAAACTGGCCCAAATGAGATATTCTTAGTGATACGTCCCTCTTGTAATGTAAACATACCCTCTGATTCTATACAGCTGCTTGTGTTGCTGTAATTCTTTATGTAAATGATTTCACAAATTCGTGAAGGAATTACAAGGTTAAAGCAGGGGACCGTTGCTTCTGCTGCAGAAAATAACGAAGCTTGTGGTTCACTTGCATAATGGGTTTCCTTTCTGTATCCTTCCCCTAGCCAAGCACCCTGCACTTGCACAGGAGCGAAGCTTTTACTGTATCTCTGCAGCATGATACTTTACAGCCTGGCACAAAAAAATACAGGTGTTCTTCCAGGCAGGATCAAAAAACAGTCAGTGTTCACAACTTTGTAACCTTTTTGCTGCTTATTAGTATTTTAATGTGTCATTTAAAGTTGTGCTTCTATCAGTAAGTACATCTAGTAATCGGCCACTGTAACCCACTGGCCCCATCTGTTGTCTGTTGCCAAGTCCCCTTGGCCGTGGTGACTTAGCCAGTAAGCTGCTTTGCCTGTGGCTCTGTCGCTTTTTCTTAAGTTGAACACACGAATGCTCATGGCTAAGCCACTTTCTGGCTTGCTTGTTCCCCTACTTGCACTCAAGAGCTGTAATTGCTTTTGCAACCAGGAGGGGAGTTAGTTGAAATAACTTTGCTTTTGGAAGCCAGGTTTGTGTGCTGCAGCTCACCAAGATGAGGTAGGTTTTTCCCCCTGGTTCCCAGGCTTCTTCAGTTTGGGGTGCACTGGAAGCAGTTTCAGTTGAAGAGCAGTGTTTCCAGTAACTACAAATGTAGGAAGTCCTGCTCTCACTTCACAAGTTCATGCATTGAAAGTGTTACTGTCCCTGTAAAAGCTAAACCTTGATTGTTGGAGTGCTGCAGCACCTCTCAGTATTCAAAGGCTTTCATTCTCGCCTTTCTTGAGAGCTTATCAAACACTGTGTACACTGAAAGCTGCAAGGCACAGGCTGCTTCTCAGTGTCTTTACTGAGCCCCTATAGAAGCTGGGGGATGAGCAGTGTTTCCTCTATGGCTTGCAAATTTCTTATTTTGGCAGCCAAACATAATATATATAAATTACCCTTTTGAAGCAGCAACTATTTGTTGTTCATGATTTACTTTATTTGACTGGTAATCAAATAACAAAGCTTTATTGCAGACTGTCTACATTATGGATTGAAATCACTACAAGAAAGTTAGGAAACAAATGGATTTTTGTAGGCACTTTTTTTTAGGCACAGTGTTGTGTTGTATTTGGACCTTAGAAATTGTTGGCAATAATGTTGGAATAAAGATCAAATGCAAGTCAGGTTATATTTGCCTGGCAAGCACATGCCAGGCTTTAAAACTGCTTGCAGCAAGCACGGGCGCAAACCTCCAGTCTTGGCCCCACGTCTCGTGTTCTGCAGCATAGTGCCTGGTGGGCTTAGACTTTTACTGGAATCAAACTTGGCCTCGTTTACACAATAAATGAGTTGTTTGTTTCAGCACTGCTCTTGGGGAGCTTTGTTGGCATTGACGATGCAAAATTAACTGTGCAGGTTAGCAAACCCCCCAGTGTCTGTGCTGGAGCAGCAGGGGTAATGCAGGGCCCTTAGGAGGAAACTTGTCCGATGATTGCACTGACCAGAGCCTGGAGTTGTCTGCTACCTTAAATGAAAAGGTTTATTTATTTACTTTTAGTGTTTGAGCGCAGTAACTGAGACTAAGCTGGGCTCGAGGGCTTGCTGTGCCGCAAACAGGACAGCCGCAGTGCGAGCTGGGCCGAACCAAGCGCCAACTCTGGTGCTCGTAGCTACCTTGTGTGTGCGCAAGCAGACAGGAGTATCCTCCTCGCAGAGACTGGAAGGGAAGCTACGAACAGCAGTGACTTTCTTCGCCTAGGAAAGTTGACCACGCATCAGTTGACAATAGCAGTTGAAAAGAAAATCCTGGAACACATGCTTCTCTTCACCTATTTTTTTATGTGCTTCAACCCCAAACTCTTGTTCTCTTCCCCTCCAGAATAATTGCTTGAAAGTCATTTCAGTCCTTGAGAGATTTTGTTCTTTAGATTTATTTGAAGCTTTTCTGAATTTTGCACACGCTACTGCAGTGAATGCTTTTTTGCTGATTACAGCTTTGAGTGGCACCTGCCAATGTGGTGCCTCTGTTTTTGTTTCACAAGATTTTCAGGCTACACCAGACTGTGAGTTTAAACGGTTAACTCTTGGCAAATGTCTTATGTCAAAGCTTTGGCATCTTGTTCTTTAGAAAACCTTTTCAAATTAATAACATGCATCCACCAGATTCATTGCTTTCCAGGCTGAACGCCTTGCAACGGTTTTGTGTCTAAAAATGGTTGTTGTTGTTAAGGCCATCTTTAAGGAATGGTGAGTTTGACTTTTGAGTGCAAATATGCACATGTTATGAAAATACTGGGGAGAGAAAAACAGTTCTAGTAATGTAATAAAATGGATTTGGAAGCATATTGTTCTGTATTCTGAGACATAGAAAGAATGCCTGACTCTACTGGCTAGTCTATCTTCCTAACTTTGCATTGGTGTGTGGGATATAACTTGATGTGATATTGTGGGTTTTCCATCTTTAAATATTTCCAGGTGTAGGCACTGTTTTTTCAAAACTAAATAACTAAATCTCTTCCTTGCTGATAGCAGATTTGTATTTATAATAATTTATTCCCCCCCCAAAAAAAAAACCAAAAACACCCACAAGGCATTCTTTTATTTTTTTTTTCCCAAGGTTTCCCAAGAAAAATTTCCCAAGAAATTAAGATGAAATATGAAGCATTCTAAAACTGTGCTTTTCAGTAATGTAGTAAGTAGGGCATGTTGCAAGTAGTGAAGTAGTAAGCAATGTATGAGGTAGGGCATGTATGGAGTCTGGAAGATGCATTTCTAGAAGATTTTTATATTTTTGGCTTGGTAGGGTGGGATTTTTGTGTCTGTGTGTGCAAAGGATGTTGGAGAAAGTGGTCTAAAAGCTGAGGATGTATCAGGAAACAGAGTTCTCTGTGCTTTTTAACTGGCTGTTATGCACAGCTTAAGAGTCGTTAAGCTGAAGTTTAATATGGGGGGGATGGGGAGAAGTGAGGGAAGAAACACAACAACCTGTATGTCTGCAGCAGGATAGACTTGGATTCTGTTCAGTGCACTTTAATTAACCAGATGAGGTGGTAAATTAAAGTACCTCAGACTGACTTGACAGTCAATTAAACCTCGGGTGATTTCATTGAGAATGTGATCATTAGTGTAATTGACTAAAATGACAGGAGGCCCCCTTGGAGTTTTGCCCACTCAAAATTTTCCTCTGATTCTGCATATGCGATCCTGGATTGCAAACTAGACAAACGGAGCTCTCTCCTAATAATTTCCAAGGATTTTGTGTGGCTGTCTGGAAACAAGCAAGCTGTAGCAGGCAAAAATGAAGGAATAGGTTACTTGGGAATCCAGATGGCAAAACCTTTGGGGGTTTATGTTGTGTGAAGCACTTTGAATCTCTTCTTTCATTGTGGGATTTTTGTAGACTTTTGCAAAGTTCACCATGTGATTTCAATCTAAAGGAGATATATGCAAAGATTTTTTCATTGTTTTTTATATATATATATACACACACATATACGCGGAGAGTTTAGCAAGTGACTATATTGAAATTCTGATCTTTTTTTAATGGTATCTGGATACTTAAAGCAGTTTTTTTTTCTTTCTTCTTCTCTCTCCCCTCTTCTACTTTAATCTCACTTACTTAACTTGATATTTTCCTCCATTTGGGAAACGGCAATGCTCTCCTGTTGTTTTTGTAGGTATCCTGTTCTGTCTGAGTACTAAAATTTATAGAATTTATAGCCTTGATTTACAGGTAGCTTTGGTTTGTTGCCTGCAGAGTGGATATGTCATTTCAGTAGAATTAGTGGGGGTGTCTACAAGTTTCCTGGTCCGCTTCACATGGAGTCATTGCAGTCCTAGCATGATGCCCTGAATTTTTTGGGGCTTAGAAAGTGACTAGCATGTGCGGGTACTACTGTGACTTAAGTTCTAAAGCTCTAAGCTTTTTTTTTTTTTTTTTTTTTTTTTCCCTCCTTCTCTCCCAGTTACACCAGGTTTTTTAGTTTAACTCCAAATCTATTCCAGGAAATGAATTATTAACACCATGGTTTCCTCTTTGGACTCCATCAATTTTTTTTTTCCCTTTTTTTAAACTGCGTATGCTCCTTTCAGATCAAAAGGAATTATTTAAGGATGCCTGAGAAATTCCAGAGCATCGTCCCAGTAGCTGAGTAGTTTCTCTGAGCTTCATATTCTCAGCAAGGGAGATAGAAAAGTCTGTGTTGCTTCTTTAGCAGTTCCAGACCTTCTGGGCTCCTAGGGCAAGAATGTGAGGCCAGAGGATCTAAGTGCTGATGTCCTGTGTGGCAGCTGGGCACACAATAATGTTAGGTTATGCAGCAGAATCATCTGCAAAATGCAGCAGGTTCACACCTGTGTGAGTCTGCATAGAAATCCTGTAGGAACTCCACAGTGTAGTGTTTGATACAAGACTAAATACTCTTAGATGCTGGTAAGGCTCTTGCACCTTTCCCTGCCTCCCCTAGAAGCTCATTTAGAGAAGTAAGTTTTAAGATGCTTGAAATAAAGATTACTGTAAAACTTGCAAAGTTGAAAAGAATGCTATTTTTATTTTATGGAATTTTTCACATCTTATTCATTTTGCACATCTGTGTAAATAGAAGGATAGTTGCCTGGTGTGCTCCATGCTTCGTAAGTATCTTGTCCACCATAAAGAAAGGAAACCCAAATACTATTTTATTCTTTGCTGCCTCATCCTCTCTCAAAAAAAAAAAAATCTGTGTGACTGTTTCCTTTTCTCAAGTTTTTGAGGAGCTCACTGAAATGTTGCAAATGAACAGCTAAGTGCATAAAAGACAAATAACCTCCTGAGTCTAAAGTTTAAAGAAAAAAAAAGTAGGCCACCTGTCAGGTTTGCCAATCCAAGGCGGATTTGATGACCTCCAGAGTCATCCTGATTACTTCATCATCCTCTTAAAAAGAAAAAAAATCTCCTTTTTTTTTTTTTTTTTTTCCCTTTTACTTGGCAAATATAGCTTATTTCCTGTGTTTTCAATCGAACTGACTGCATGCAGGGTAGGGGGGAGAATTGTTCTAGCAGTTCCTTACAAGAACTTGTCCTTGTTTCTGTAGCAGGATTGTAGATATTTTTACAAAATTGGAACCTAGACTTTGAGTGGATTTAAGCTATGTTCCTCCTAGTTAAGGAACTGCTCTTAAAACACTCATATATGGAAGTTTTAAAAACCAAAGCTGTTGGTGCACCAACTACTATCGCTGACAGATTATAATTCTGTATAAGTCAACTGAAAGTTGATCCCTTTTAATATTAGGGGCTCTTTTGTTCAGTTCCTAATATGAAAGGGCTTCTTGCCATAGCTGTAGATTGGTTACCAACTGCTACTGAAGTAAAATAGAATGTAACGTATTCTGTGGTTTTTTTCTTGCTTAGCTGTCCGCTTTAGCAGCTAATGCTTACTAAAAAAAGGGAGAAGGAGGAAGGACGAAGGTTATCTTGTTATCACGTAAATACATTTGGAGCTCAAAATTATTATTACCGAGAGCATAAGGGATTTCCTAGAATCTAAAGAAAACAGTTCAAGTCATCTGGCCCATCTTTTTTTATGATAATGATTTGCTCCTTCTGCCCCTACTTGTATGTGTTCTGCCATTTTGTTTGTTTATAAACTGGTGCAAGTTAAGTTTACAATAATTACCATCTCCATTTCTTGTATTTTAGCATCGAACAAGAGCAGAGAAGACAGCAAAGTACCTAAGATGTGAGAAGTCCTCTCTTATCCAAAGTAAACTTTGTTTTCAAAATGGACCGAAGTAAGCGGAATTCAATAGCAGGATTTCCACCACGCTTGGAGCGCGCTGAAGACTTCGACGGGGGCAGTGGAAGTGATGGGACTACATCCCAGATAGGAAGAGTTTGGACCTCTTCATACAGAGCCCTGATAAGTGCCTTTTCCAGACTTACCCGTCTTGATGATTTCACCTGTGAGAAGATTGGGTCTGGTTTCTTCTCTGAAGTTTTCAAGGTGTGTGTTTCTTTCTTTTCCCTCTTACTTGGGTATGTGAAGTTTAATTTTGCTAACATGAGTGTTTATGTCTTTGAAATGGGCAGGTAAGAATTTTATTTGGGATGCGGGAGACTTAGTACAGATCAACTCTTTAATAAAATGTATGTGTGTTGGGAGTGGGGGGAAGCAGGTAAGCAAAAATAAACTTCTAGCAAGCTCAGTAATTATTTTATTAAGAATCTCTAACATAAAGACAGCACTGGTTTAGTTAGGTGGTGGCAAAGAGGTAAACATCTGTTTGGGATGAAATCCTTTGGGAGAGAAATCCTTGATACCAGATTGATGTACGATGCATAAGTAAGTCTGCTGACTCTAGAACTGTCCCCTGCTCAGCTCTTTCAGCCGAACTAAACTAGACATTACACAGTGTCAATCTACCATGGGTGGTGTTACCCTAAAAGTGATGTTAATAGTCTGGATATCTTGTGTGATATCTTTTCCCAGAAACAACCACAGATACTTTTGCAGGAAAGCAAGGATTGACAGTCTTTTCTTGCATGTCCATAAGGTCTCAGTTTTGGTGCAAAAGAATGAGAATTTATTTTGATTCTGTCTTAGATGCAGTTCCACGCTCATTTAAGTAAGTTTCTGTTCTGCTAGGATATCAGCTTGGCCACCTCTGACTAATCCTCCAGTGCTGATCATCAGATTTCATGCAAGAGCCTTGATGAGCTTCCAGGAAAGAGCCTCATGGTTTGACACTGATAAAGTTCAGCCTAATCTGAAGGCTTGCAACTAAACGGTCAAACTGAAGAAAAATTCAGGATAGTTCTAAACTTGCTGCTTAAGCATCTTTAGAGAAGGGGAGAAAGCTCTGGTGACATATTTTGAGATACCTGTGCTAATTTGGAGAGGAAGCTTTTTCAAGTGCGTGTTTGTGATTCTGTAAATAGCAGTTTTTAGATTAGCTCAAGTATCTTGGCCAAAAGTACTTGGACAATCTTCAGAGTTTTTGTTGCTTTGTCATATGATTGACAATTGCCTTCAGTGCTTTTTCCCTCTCCACCCTTTTCTGTGGAAACTCCCTTGTTTAGTATCATCTTTCACAATGGATGGAAATTGTCTTCTCTTGTATTATGAGTGGGAATATGTTATAGCTTAGATATAGTTTATGTTGCTTAGGAATTTTTTATGTATTAATTGTGTGCTGTGAAGAACCTTTTAGCATTTCTAGTGCACCTTTATTCATATACAAATTAAGCCTTATGAGTTATTCAACATATTTTTTAGCATCATCACTGTAATTCAAAGCTTGCTAAATGCTAAGTGTTTTTGAAACTAATTTAGAAAAAATAAGCTTTGTCAAAGTATATTAGCAGTCTAGTTAGAAGCAGTTGACTGACTAGTGTCTGTTCTAATTTTCAAAAGCTACTGGAGAACACTGAGATTGTTCTTTGATTAAGCAAAACCATATTTATGTAAATGAGCAATATCCACCCATGACTCCAAACCTTTAAGCTTGCTGGGAAGTGAATATGTTGCAAAATCAGTAAGGACTAATGGGACTGTTTTTAATTGTTGAGGAGATAAGCATCATACACTGAAAAAATAAATACCATATTAGGAAAAAGATAGTATTTATTGTAGAATGGATGTGCAGAGCAGCAGTTGGAATAAAATCTAAGATTTTTTTTTTCCAGATTACATTTTCTGCTTCAAAGCCATTACTAAATACTAAAGTTCCTAGAAAATTCCTTCAGCTGTTTCTGTTAAGTCTGACTTCCGCAACTGAATTTGCGAGAGAAACTGAAAAAGTTCTGAGCTTTTGTCTGAAAACTAAAAATGATCTTTTTGTGTTTATTTTTATGAGTGTGTGGAAAACTACTTCACAGATCCAGTAGAGAGTTGTACGAACTGTCCTGTGTGTTTGTGTGCGGGGAAGGCAGTGTTGCTGTGTAGATGTGGTCACTGTAGATTTTGAAGGTTTCGATTATTATGGAGGATAGCGAGGTCTTCTGGCATCCAGGGAAGAATCCTTGGTTCTTCCAGGACAAAATCCATGGTTTTGTCTTGGATGCTAGTGAGTGAATTTTGGAGACAGAGGTCAAACCTGCAAGGCCGTGGCCCTGACCACCTTGGACTGTCCTCACAACCTAAAGGAGTCAACTATTATAGAAATTAATCAGCAGAAAAAGAATTACTTCTTACAAAACCCTCTAAGTAGTCATGTTGGTATTGTCTGTATCTTCATGTACCTGGGAAGCTTATTCATGTGAGCAGTGAAAAAGGTGAATAAGATTTTAATTAATGAAATTATTGATACTTAATGGTAGATAGGGAAAAGCAAAATAATATACCATTAGTGACATAAACTACTAAAATTTTAAGAAATAAAGGTAGAACCCCTCTGAGAGGCAGTGTCATTTGTCACGTTCAATGCCTGACCAACTGCCTGAATCACTTGTGACAGATGGTTGGCAAGTTCTTTAAATCTGCATTGATCATGGTGCTACTGAATCTGTAGGTAACTTGTGCTTAATTGTCCTTATATCTAGCAAACTTTTAATATTTAATTTAAAAGTAAATTTCAGCAGTTCAGTGCTCATGTAGAACAATTTACTGATGCCTTCATTGTGACACCTCTTGCCTATCTGAAGATCATCCCTTTTGATCTCCGCTCTTGCCTCGAAAAACCTTGCTTCATTTGGTCTGTTCTCACATGTCGCTCTTCATTCCTGGTGCTTCACTGAAATATCTGAGATCCTCATTTCCTGAGCATGGTTCACAGATCAGTTCATCAGACCTGTCTGTGATCAGACCTGGCCTTCAGAGGCCGCATAGCCTCTGAAACTCACCCTATTCAGGTGTGTGAAACACTATGTGCTTTTGGTTGAGTTAACAAGGTAAGTGGGAGCAAATGGGTCGGTATCTTCAGGATATTTATGCTGTTTGTGCTTATCATACTGTAAGACTCATTGTTTGAATATCCAAATTGATGGTCTCCAGTTGGTAGTCATTGTTTTGTGTGGTCAAATTCATGTGTTTTGTGTTTCAGAAGTGCCGACTGATCAGGGAAGGTGGGATTGTTTGAATGCATACCTTGCATTTCAGGCCAGCATCCTGTTTCTCATATTTATTTAATGTGTGCAAGGTGCTTGAAAGGTATGCAGCACACAGCTGTTAAATGAGAAGGGAGAACGAGGGTTAATAGGGAACTGTGCTAGGGATTGCATGAAGAACACTCATAATTTTTTTTTTTCTTTTTTTAATCAAATACTCTATGGGAATAAACTTGTAACAAAACTGCAAGCTTTATTTCCTCCCTAACAGGCACTATCACTTATGAAGAAGCCTGTAAGGCGTACTGTCATGTGGATGGGCTTGGTCTCTGGAACATCTGACTATGACAAATCCGAAGGATACTGATTTGGTTTGCCCGAAGTGACTGTTTCAGAGCTGTCTTTTCTGTGCCATATGACTTGATTACTGTTCTGGTTGATTAACATCTCTGTGTTTGTCTGTAGTCTTGTAGGCCTTGAGGAGTCCAGGACAAAAATATTTGATGTTGAGCAGAAGCTACTTCAGTCCTTTTGCCTCTGGAGTAGATTTCACAAATCTCACTCTAGAGTGAAGAACAAGAATTGTAGTATACAGAAGTGAGGGACTAGCTCATAGACCTTTGAATGCAGAGGTGATAGGATTATACAGGCTGCTACTTGATGGCGTGAATATACTTTTATATATATTTTTTTCTCCTTGTTATACTTTGCCTTTATTTTTATGTAGATGCTTAAAATGGTTAAGACTATGAAGAGGTCTTAGATCATCCACTTTGCTATATAATAAAGGTTGTTGTTTTTTTACCAATAAGTGGTATTTTGTCTGCAGCATCTGTTGGCATCATGTACAATACAGTGCTGTTTGTTGGTTTTGTTCTGTATGGTTTTTGTTTTGGTTTGTCTTTTTCCCTCTCCTTCAATTTTTGCACTAAAGACTTTAAAGACCATATCACGGATTCCAGTGCCAGAAGTTTAATCTTGCTATTGTAAAATTTGTACCTGATTGGAAGTTTCTGGAATTCATAGTTTGCCTGGTTGTTTTTTGTATTTCTTGGCTCTAGCAGAGTCTTTTTATTACCTCTTCTTTCCTCCATGTAAAACTTGATGTATGTTATCAAGTAACGTTTCAACCTTTTGATCTGTGAGGTAGTTCCTGGTTTTGATTTCCCACCTCCCCACCACAGGTTTACAGTTGCTCTTACAACATAGTCTTTACTGCATCTTCTCTACTTTCTTTTATTTTTTTTTCTTTCCAGAGTGAGCATCCTAAATCAAAGTATTTTGGTTCTTCATGTAAAAAATTATCTTGCTTTATTTGTCATGCTCTTTTGTAACACGTTTATTGTCTTTAACAGGATGGGCTACTATCTTACCTATGTTTAATGGGCCTCAAATACATGTAGGTGTTGCAGTTCCCAGCAGAGTGAGTCTTTTGTACATATTGACATATAGAGATGATTCATTTGGTGTATTAGTTTTTGCTCAAGTGTACTTCTGTTATGAAGTGGCCTTCACTGGTTAGTGAAATAATAAGGATAAGGTAACCCTACAAATTTATGACTTTTTTTTTTTTTTTTTTTTCAGTAGGGACTTCGATCAGGGAGTTGTAAGTGAGCACGTAACATTGAGTAACATTTAGTCTAATTGTGTTCCTCTGGAAGCTCCCTAAAACCTCCCTATTTCATACTGCTTTGTTACATAAAACTGTATCTTGAGCTATCATTAACCAAATTTTTGTCTAGTTATACTGGGCTGTGGGACGAAGTCAGACTTCTCACAGAAGTCTGTGTTTATACAGTTATAGTAAGACACTTATGCAATTATCTTAATAAATCTTGCCGTGTGGTTTAACATGTAAAGCTGGGAAGGAATGTTATGAGATCTAGTGTGATCTCTGTAGCTGAACTCAAGTATATGCGCTCTGTTCTTGGCCAACATTTGCAACCTGTTCTTATTTCCATCACAGGAGGTTCTAGAACCTGCTTTGGTGTAGCCAGGCCATGTTTTATTAATTTTGTTTTTACTATCCTTTTATATCCAGAACTGCCCAGTTTGAGTTGTTTCTACAGCTATTTATGTATATTTGCTTAATGGCACAAATAGCAACTCTTTGCTGAGGGAGGGTTCAGTTTTCCTGTGGCATTTAATGCTATATCATGTCAACAGAGGGCTGCTTCCAAGAGTAAAATGACTGGGAATGCAAGGAAGCAGGGAAGGAGCTATTAGATTAGTTTTGCAAATGAGGATGAAGTGGGGGAAAAAGTCAATTCAGATTAAAAGGAGAGGATGACTACAGGCAGGACATGACAGAGAGGAAGAGGATGGCAACAAAATGTGAATTTAAGAATGAGGAGATTGACTTTAAGCCTATGCGTAGGGGAACCCTGCTGAAGAAGAGCTTGGAGACTTGTGAGTCAGAAATTGCAGATGTCTCCCTCCAGAGCTGCAGTCTGTCAGCTTGGGTTTTGACAGATAAGCGTGCAACGCAGTATTTGAGCTGTGAGTGTATTTTAAATCTAAATGTGAGCTTGTGCATTATTAGCAGTCTCAGCAGGACAGCCAGGAATAGCCCTGGTGTGGAGCCCTCCCGCCACTGCTGGAGGTGGTTCCTCCAGGACACAGGCTGCGCTGGACACAACTTCTTGCTGCCTCCTCTGTGGGCACCTGTTTGCTGCATGCATCAGATGTCAGCTGTCAGGATTGTCCAGCCAATACGTTTCAGTAGCTCTGAATCTTTTTGAGAGAAATAAGGGGTTAAATTTCAGTATAAATAAAGCTGGTCCTGTAGATAAACTCTTCCCTTTTTTAAGTCCTAACATACCCCTTTGGTTATTATTTCAAAACTTAACACTAAATATAGGAAGAAGGAAGCTTTTCCCTGTTTTCAGTGTTTATGGTTTAAGGGATGAATTTGACCTGTAGTACAAATCTAGCTTCCTTAGAGGTTGTATGACAGGGACACAATCATAATGAGCCTTTGTCCCCACTCAGATGTGACCCTCCCTAAAATTCATTCATTCCAACATGCAAGGTACTCTTGCTTTTACATTTGGCAAAACTGGGATCTATCTGAAAGATAATATTGAATTGAGGGATGATTCATGAGTATTGTCTGATACAATCCCTATTTTGATTATCCTTTTTCATCTTGAAGCTTAAGGGATGATATGTGTTTAAAAATCGCCTTAATATTATCAAGAGTAATTTGAAAGTTGTCACCAGGTTGCAGGTCTAATGACAGCTTTGTCTTTTGTAATGCTGAAAAGAAAGAACTTTGTGAAAATCATGATTTCTATGATACTCTTTCTTGTAGTCTGACTTGACATCACTGCAAGTGAGATCTGAAATTGTACTGAGTGAAACAAATTAAAAGGGTAAAAAGTGTTTGTTTGCATCCCCCTCCACTTTTTGGCAGCTTTGGTCAGCCAGCTTCTCTAGTGCTGGGACAAATTTTTGGAAAGTTGAAAACAGGGCAAAACTATCCTTATACCTTTAAAGAATTTAATAAAAAGCCAAAACAAACACCAGTGCAACAGATTTTGATGACAGATTATTTAAGAATGCTTCATAAGAAAAAAAAACTTTAATGTGAAGTTGTCAATTTGATATATATTTATCACCTATTTGGGAATGTAGCCTCTTCTAATTCTTGTTGAGTAGTTGGTATAATGAATGATTGGGCTTAAGTCATAGCTGTTTTCACAAGTAGTAAGGACACTGGCAAATTCAGTAGTAAGAAAGGCAAACCGGTACTGCAGCAAGTGGGACCTTGCAATAAGAGATAATCCTCAGTGGGATTTTTGTCTTTAGCGTAGGCATTTTGGTAGTTTACAGGATGCTTTGGGCCTTTCCTTCTGGAAGAAACATTGTGCCAACCTGGGTATCATCATGCAGTTTCTCAGTGGCAAAGCAGGTGGCAAGATTCCTTTGGCACAGAAATGTTTGTGGGTTTTTGTCTCATTTTCCATAATAATTTCTCAAGCACAGTTAAACGATCTGTGTAGTTTTCAGTTCTGGACGGGGATATGTTGGGTTGGCAGTCCTGGGATTTTTTGCATTTTGCCAGCTGGCAAATGTGCACGTTTGTGTAAGCTCATTCATAGCTGATACTGAGAGACAGGTGCTGATTTACTGTTCTTCAAATAACCGTATGCTGGCGGATATCCAGTATTAACATCAGTGGGCCTGGAGAACAGAGAGCATTGCTTGTTGAGCGCCTTGGGACACACCTCTCTGCAATGACAGTGAATTAAGTGTTCAGAGAAAAATCAGTGATGGATTTCACTGCTTGTGCCTGAGGTATTGTGTGTTAGTAATAAACAGCCCCGTGCTACTAACAAAATCTAAAAGTGAATAATTGGTGGTAATAAAAGGGATGCTGTTAAGCCTTGGATCCACAGGGAGCATGTCTTCATAGCCCTTAATACCTAGTGGTAATGATGCGAGAAAGAAAGCTCTTTATTTTATGATACGACTTCTGCTAATATTTACCGCTCTGGTAGTTCTGACCTCTCCGTGTGAGTCATCCCAAATGCCCAGTAGCCACTGAGGCCAGATCTGGAGTATTAGGGAGACCCGTCTCCCGTCCTCGTGAGCTCTCCCTGTGTGGGAGTCGAAAGGCCCAACCTGGCCCTGCTTGTAACAGTCTGAGGAGGCTTCAGGGCTGCAGTGGCACCACCGTGTTGGGCAGCGACAGTCCCTGCTCTTCTGTTGGGTAAGGCCTTCGTGCCCTGGAAGCTGCTGGGAGCTGAGGAGAGCACAGCCATGAACTTGGCTTGAATAATCTGCGTGGAGACAGTGTTGCTTTGTTAATGAATCCATAGCTGACAATGCGTCTAATGTTGGGTCATCAATGACAGTTTACTACTTTCACACCAGCTGCGAGTAGCAACTCCTGCAAACTTGCTTTTTCTTCCTAATCATTACTGAAAATGAAGAGACACTTATATAACTGTGTCATGTAATTTCTTATGTTCTTTCTTACCAGGAGTTCACTAAAGACTTAAGTAATGAGAAATTATTTAGAATTTTTGTTTTGGATACAGCCTCAGTCATGAAATGTAGCAATTTATAAAGTTTGATTATCCTTAAGTGAACAAAGTGTAGCTACTTCATGCGCCATCCTTCGAATCCTAATGTTGTAACTGTGATTATAATAGCAATAGCTGTATGTCAGCATGTTCAGCTTTGAAATGTAAGCTTAACTTCCTTCCTCATGTGTGAGTGACATTTGTTTGAAAGACTTATAAAGGGAACTTGAGGAAATTATTTCTGACCAAACTTTTTCTCAAGCTCCCTGTACACATTTTGAAAGGAAAATCAACAAATATGTGCATCTGGTAGGCGATGTTGCTGACATTGCTGGTACAATGTGGGGGATTGTGTACCCAGTGTCAAACCCGTTAATATACATCTGAAAGATTGAAGGGCAAAAATATATGCCAGGAAAATCTGAAATGTTTTAAATAAACATCTGCAACTTGTGTAAATACCATCATCTTCCATACAGAACAGAAGCATAGCAATGAAGGAAATATTTTACCATAAATATTAAAAATGAAATAGGGAGATAAGGACGTAGAGGCCATACTGCATTATGTACTATCCTTGGATGTTGCATTAATTTTTTTTTTGCAGATATCAAACTTGCATTTTCCCTGGTAGGTAGATGTAACTATCACCTTCACTCCCTCTGCAACCCTATCTGTAAAATGGAAATAGGGAGAAGTACCTTGCCCAAGGCTATTCAATGAGCTGATGAGATAGCTGACATTAAGAATGAAGAATGAGCTCCCAGCCCTGTGCTTATATTCAGGAAGAAAAAAAAAATAGGATCCTATGTTTGAGTATAGAGTATAGTCTGAGCTATATCCTCTAGTTGTGTTATATATATATTAAAAAAAAAAATTAATGCTCTTCTGTGTTTTGTTACCTGGTGCCTAAGTGGTGTGTCCATGTTTGAACTTTCTCCTGGGCTGCAGAAGGAACTTTATATGGCTGCGTTCTGCCCAACTGGCTGCGGAATCAGTCAGCTCCCCCACCCTGGCTGGGCCTGTTTGTATCTGATCTCAAGCTGTGGAACAATGGTCTTCTGATTCGTTTGTGCTTTCTCTCAAAATAAGACTGTAGTCTCTTTCTGCTTTTATGATTTGATTGAGATCAAGTTAATGGCAGAGAGATATGCCTAGATTGCTGTGAATAAATGATTTGTTTTAAATAAGTGAATGCTGTATTCTGGGCCATGGTTACAGTTACAGTTGGCTGTGGAAGAAAAACAAAAAGGCAAAGGAAAAATGATTTTTTTTTGGCATTCATTAATTTATAAAGCAATTACTACTCTTGCGGTAATTATAAATTCAGTTTAGTTTGGCAAAGAAAAATGGAAAGCTGTTTGACTATGGGTGTGAAATATGCTATAATCAAATGTTTTTCTTTGCTGAAATGGTGCTGTTAGAAGTTACTGAAGTTATCAAAGTAGGATCTTTGTTGGATGACAAGTAGCAAATCTGTTGGGCTAAAGGGAGAATGGTTAAAAACTTCAGCTTCTCTGTATATTTCTCACAAATTTTAGTAATAGAAATTTAGAACTGCAATTACTATCAGGCTTTTAAAAGATGTTATACAGAAACTATGCAAAAATTTCTGAACCTGTGCTAAGGCTTTTATAGCATATATTTACTAGTTTTGTTTGGCGAAGTTTTGTTATACTTGGCATGTTTCTTGCTTGTTACAAGAAGCTAGAAAGCTAGAAAGTAGAAATGTTACATACTACCATTCTGAAAACAGTCGCAACCCAGTATTGTTTCTCTTAACATGAACATAGCAGCTTAATAGCTGGCCTGATTTGTTCTTTAAATTTCTATTTTGCATTGCAAATTTTTCTAGTGGCAAAGTTTTGACTCAATACAGACCTCAATACTATTAATATATGTGTCTGACTGTGAATATATGTATCTGTCTGAGCTGAAGAACAGGTTTGTCGTCTCAGTTAAAAGGAGTCTCTAAAGTCAAATGTATAATTAAGGGTTTATGCATTCTCCTAATACATTCACCTTTGAAGCATGAATATATGTTCATGGAAAAATGATCTGTATAAGTTTAGTGGCTTAATTCTGAGACTGAGATGCAGCTGGCTCCATTGTATTTATTTTTTATCGTTTTTAGATCCCTTGTGTTGTCACGACATGGAAAGAGGCTGGTTTTGAGATGAGTCTTTCATCAAAGCCAAATGGTAGCCTGCTGCAGGATCATTTCCCTGTCATTTAGCAGGGAGTCCTACCATGTAGCTATTTCACTTGAATAACTATAACAATTTTAAAATCTCATGTGACTTGCTAACTTTACTGTGGATCCAGTTAATCAAAGTTTTTCCACATAGTGTAGTTTAGTGTTAATGGACTTCTAGAAGGATAACTGAGGCAATCTAGTCTTCTGATGTAATCACAAGAGAAAATAGTGACAAATAGCAAAGAGAACCGTAGAGACCAACGGTGCCTTAGGTAAAAAACTTTGGCAGTTGCTGTCAGATGCATCACTAACATCATGAAAGCTGCTAGCTGAATGTAGAGGTGAAGTGGCAAGGCAAAAACTGAGGGGTCTAGCATAGAATGGAGAAAGAATAGATATTAGTGGCTAGAGCTAGGGAAGCAACATAATTTTATGGGAGAGAGAAAGCAGAGAATTATTTATGTAGTAGGCTACAGACTGAATACCAGAAGAGGGGAATGTAAGAAGAAAAAACTTGAAAGTGATTAAATGTGGTTTTAGAAAGCAACAATAACAAAATACTTCCAAATCATCATTGTATAGCTGGAAAATAATGAAAGTACAGTGAAAAAGTAGGATTGAAGCTGAAATTTGCATTGGCACATTTACAACATCAATATTAGGAAATGTTCTTAAGATATTTATTTCAAGGACACCTGGAAATGTACAGTTAATAGTAAAGGTCACAGGGCCCTTGTGAAACATAAATCAGGCTGGATTTCATTTATTTCTCCCTTCTTTAGTCCAGGAAAAGAGTAGCAGTAATGTAAATGTTTAGATTTTCAGGAAGTTTTGACATATCTATGCGACTTTATCATTAATAAATCCTAAATATCATTTAGTAAGATGTTTTTAGGTAAGCAGTAAACTGAAAATTCAAAAAACAATTTTTGTAGGACACTTCTCATATCTGCTTGCCACAGTGTTTATGTAGTGACTAGTCCTTTTGACCACAGAGCCCTACTCAAGCACTGTCATGAGAGTTCCTAAAATGTTGCTAACTCTGTATCTGGAGCCATGACAGCTTATTCTTACCTCTTCTTTCAGAAGATAAGAAGATCCATGATGAGACAACATGGTTTGGAGTTACAGTGAGCAGACAGGCCCTACAGCGAACTGTAGGCAGTACATACTAACAAAGAAGAATGGGAGCGCAAGGGGACAGCTCAGCTGCCTGCCCACAACAAAACAGGGAGGCAGTATCTGCTTTTGGTGACTTCTGAGGCAGATGGGCAGGTACTTGGACTGAGAAGTCAGCAGAGAATGCAGAGCAGCATGGGAGGCAGCCGTAGGATTGTCCAGATACTTTCAAGCTCAGATATGATCATCTAGAAAATCACTGAAACGTAATTTGTTTTGATATGCAAGTAACCTTAATTAGGATGTCAAGAGTTTTAAAAGATGTACAGCAATCTGCTAGTTACATCAGTAAAAGGTTTGAATTGCATGAGTGGGTCCCTGCAGTAGCAGGGTTTCCAAAATCTTTTCAGGTTTCTCAAATTGTTGTATAGTTGAAACACTTCTTCTTGTATGTGGAAGCTTCATAGAGGTGGTTTGAAAAGATGAAGGGTGAATGCCAGATAGTTTGGCATGATTTTAGCAAGGGATGCCAATATAGAGCTGAATATTGTCTGTGATATGACTGATGAGTAAGAAAGCACAGAGGAGTGTGTGACTGAGAGCTCCTTCTGCGTAGGTGTGTCTCATGGTCTGAAGCTTGACCAAGGCCCTAAAGATAGGACCTGCCTTTTGGAGTCACTACCAGATTGGCAGTCCTTAGCAAAGAAATACCAAAGCTGCCAACCGTCTCTCTGAGGAGAGAACATAATTGCCCTTATAAATGTTTCAAGTTACTAGTATTGTGCTCCAGAGTCTAGCTGGTATTTGATTTTATTCATAATAGTGGATATTGTCCTCTCGGGAAGGTGCCATTCTGCCTTCAGTTCTACTTTTCCCTTCTTGCTCAAAGGCCAGCTAGTTAGAGGGAAGGGTTGCTGTCCTTCCCTTCTCCCCCTACCTTTGATTAGCACAAGAGTATTATGAGCATTGCTGTGCTTGCTGAGAGACCAAGACGACAGTCAAGATGCTCTTTGACCAGCAATCCTTCCACTATCCAAGGTCTCTTGTTGTCAGCCAGCCATTATAGTAGGTACTGCCTTCTTCAATTCTGTATCTTAAGCGGGCAAAAATTGAGCACTGTAAGTTGTTAAGAAATTGTGTTCTAAGATTGATTTATTTGATGGTCTCCTTACCATTTGTGAAGAAGTAGTTTACATCAGATTCAGCAGGAACACATCCTTCAGCATCTGAACAGTCTACAGAAGCCCAGATAAAATTGCTGCCTTGGGCTTACAACATCCATTGAAGTTAAACTGTGCCATAAAGCGTGGCATAGTCTAGGGTCCCTTTTAGAAACCAAGCACATAGGGAGTTGCTGGAAATCTGAGGTATGTTTTGGAGAGGGGAAAGGAGATTTTTTTTTTTCTGTTCTTTAAAAAACAATCAAAAAACAAAAAGCAAACAAAAACCAGAAAGGAAGAACACCATCTAAACCTCACAACAAAACCTTTTTTAGCCTCTCAAGCCTGAAAACACTCCAGGAATAGCATTAAGAAAAAGAGGATGAAAAAAAAAATTGCAAAAACTGCTCAATTTTCTTTGACTATACAGTCAGCATTGTGGACAGTCAGACTCTTGACAATAGTGACTAACCACTTCCTTTCACCTAGCAGACCTGAGAATTGAGGAAGCACATGAGATAAAATGTGCTGAGAACTTACCCACTCTCATTTCTTGGGCTTCCCTATGCCCAGAACAGGAAAGGGCAAAGACCAAGGATGGAGGTCCTATGGCAGGCCCTGCTCTTACCTAAGAATTAAAGCAAAGGGACTTGACATTTTGGCATGAAGGTGATTGAGTTACAGAAATGGGCAGGAAATTAGAAGGTAAATAGAAGAGCTGATGAAAAGGCAAATGTTGCTCAAGACTATCCAAATTCCTGCTTACCTTCTATCTCCATTCATTACTTCTTGGAAAACCTTGGGGCTTGTTACTGCAAAACTGGTTTCTGAAGTTCTGTTGAGAGCAGCTCGTTGCTTATAGGAAACTGAAGTTCCTTCAGTTTCTTTCCTGTTCCTTGCAAACCTAAAACTAATTCACCACAACACCAGAGAAATTCCTAACTCGCCTTCAGACACTGATAATTTGGATTTAGTGATGTGGATAGATGAAAGCTTTTTCTTGTGCTTTTTTCCCCCCCCCTTAATTTAAGTTTGTATTTTTTTAATGATCTTCTTTTTTAAATCCCTGAAATTGTTTTATCATCTATATTTCTCAGCCAAATACTTCTGCTAATAAAACTAATGTATTTCTAAAAGATGCATTTTAAAAAGCCCTGAATGCAGACATGTCCAAGTCACTTTGCCCATTTAAGCTGGCTGGATGCACAAAAGTAGCATAATATTAAAAATTAATGAGAGCACAGAACAGACATAAGAAACCTGACAAGTAACAATAGACCTCATCTGCTTAACATGCAATGTTCCTCCTCAAAACTAATAAGCGTGCCAAACTCAAGCTACGTGCAAAACTCTGGTGGGTTGTTTTGTTACACAAAACTGAAGCTGTAGTTTCAGCAGCTTTTTTAAAAACCAATATTGTTGCTGAAAGGAGGTGTCCCACACTCTCTCTCATTGCTGGTTTCCTCTCTCAGTGCTGGTTTCTGCACCCACTCTGCCTTGTTTCCCTACCCCCCAAACTTTCTGGTCCTCCTTCTACTGGGGTTATTCTTGTAGTGGGTCTGTGGGTGAACCAACTGAGGAACTTGTGTGTGGAGCTGGGGGTGGTGATGACAAAAAATCTTCCATGGGTTATTTTTCTGCTCACTTGCTCCCTTGATCTTGTTGGCTCCACGTGCTGCAGTGTTTCCAGTGCTACCCTACGCTTCAAGCCAGGAGAAAGGTGTGCAGCTCAGAAGCATAAAGCCAGGCGCGTGACTGAAATGGGAACTTCTATCCCACTGCATCCCTGGGGCAAATCCCTGATGATTCTTGTCTGGGTGGTAATGTTTAGCTGAGCCCTTTCCCTTGTTCTTGCAGATATGGTATAAAATTAAAATTGGAAAATGAGTGTCGCCTCCTGCATTGGACCTACCAGTGAACCTTTTCTCTAACTTTCATCTCCAAAAACCCTATCCAGCTTTCTTCCATATGCTTATGCGTGAGTTCAGCTGGTGTGTTTTATAACTCACGTTTCCAATAGAGGGTTTGTTTAGCTGTGACAAGCAGAGTCTCCCAGAAAAGGAGGAGGCAAGTTGACAGTGTATAATGTGAGTAGTTTGTATATGCCTACATTTTAATGCAGGTTTTGTTTTCAATCAGAGAATTGATGGGAGTCCTGATTTTTTTTTTTTTTTTTGCATCACCCACTTGTTTCTCAAGTAATCTCAAAAAATATGAAACAATTTACTGTGGAGGTAATTCAGTGCCCTGAGAAGGTACTCGTTTTTTGGTTATTAAGTGCAAATATTGATATCAGAAGATTGGGTTGGGAAGGACTGGCAAGTCTTATGCGAAGGTCTTTTCCTAGTCCTCGTCTGCCTGCTGTTGGTCTGATTGCTGACCTACTGCCTAGTTGAAGTGTATCAAGACAGCAGTGGTCACACTTGCGCATTTCTGACTACTGGAGGTAACTCCCTGCATGGTTTGCTCACTCTGAGGAGCTGCCGGGATAATCCTGGTTTTGATGCTAATGTTCTGCAGCCGCTGTTGGATATCCTAACTAGACCATACTGTGTCCAGGAACCTCCTTGCTTTGCAGTAAGGTTTGCGAAGTATGTGAATGCTTTTTGTCCTCCAAATAGATAATCTACTTTATGATTTTAGTCCAGAACTAAACACCGTCTGCCGTCTCTGAAATCAACTCTGTAGCTGCCAGGGCTCCTCATAACATGTTCTATGGAATAATAACACCAACCATGTCAGTAGGGGAAAGAGGGCTCTAGACAGAAAGGCGGTGAATTTTCTAGGTAGAGAGGGAATCTACCCATGAAAAAGAAATTTTAGTAGAAAGCTTAGAGTAGGTAATTTTCTCCCTGGACAAGGGAGAAATTGTGAAGGAGGAGAAATGGATCTTTTTACCTTTAGCTCCTATGTTTGTAAAAAGTGATGTGTATGATTAGAGACTACAAAAACCACAGCAGGTATCAAATGATTTATCTTCAAGGATCTGTAATTTACACTTGGTCATTAATGGTTTTCAGCCTTGCATTTCGTATGATTAGGAAGTGACCTTTGTTTGCTTGTACCTTGTAGGTCAGACACAGGACTTCAGACCAGGTAATGGCTTTGAAGATGAACACGCTGAATAGCAACCGAGCGAACATGCTGAAAGAGGTTCAACTTATGAATAGGCTTTCACATCCAAACATCTTAAGGTATGCCATTTGGTGCATTATATGGAGATAGGTTGTCTTTAGCAGAGTTTTTTTTGTTGTTGTTTTTGCTGATATAGAAGAAGAAAGAAAGAAGTAAGTTGAGCAAACTGAAAATTTATATGTTTTTGGCATCTTAAATTTACCAGTGATGAGTAAATTCCTTGAGAGAGAAATTGTGTCAATTTTATGATAGTTCAATAAAATGATATGAAGAGAAAAATTTGTCTTACATTTATGAACTTAAATTATTGCAATTTTACTATCATAGAAATAAGCAGTTGTTAAGAAACCTACAAATTAGCATGTTTATTTTCTATTTTTTATTAATAGAAAAGTAACAATAATAGAACTAAAAAGTTACAGAAATTTTGTTAACAGTAAAGGATATTGATTTATTATTTATGAATAGGCTCTATGTATTCAAGTGTTAAAAGTAATCTATCCTTAATAAAGTTCTCATTCTGTTTTCTCCGCTCCAAAATGTGGTTAGTTTCCAGCAACTCCTCTTGTTCTTCCTCTTTTTTTTTAATGATGTCAGATATTTGGCTTTCAGCTTCAATGACTTTTTCTTATATCAACATGTCACCTCCTTTCCCTCAGAATTCTTAAATATATGTGCAGTATATGATCCTGGGGACTGATACAGCTGTTTTTTCATAAGCTTTGTGGAAAGTATAACTTCATAGTTTTGACACTGCCAGAGTCAGGAAGTTGATGTATTTCAACAGTTTCTATATTAACTTTGTGTGGTTTGCACGTATTTATTACAATACGTATATATATCTCCAGCTCTGTTGAGAATAAAGCATTTAATTGGGATTGGGATGAGGGAAAGTAGGAAAGGAATAGTTTGAAAGTAAAAAGCTTTCAGCTGCAGCTTATCTACCTGTCTCCCTTGAATGGTTATAGAGGTGCTGCTGTGCTGTTTTCAAAGCGGTCCCTGAATTTAAATTTATTAATGTACAAGAGATTATATCAATGATATACTGGTTCCCTCTGTCCTTAAAGTGTAGGAATAATTTGAAGTCAGTGGTTGCACAGATAGTTCTCAATAAAGAACAATAATGTATTCATTTATGCATGAAGAAGAAGAATTCCATTTGGCTTCCAGAAACCAAAATAGAAAAATCTTTTTTTTCCCCTTGTGTGTTCCAATAATCAACTATGAGTGAATATATTAAGAAACAGATTTCAAATAGAAAGGAATCATTTTCCCATGATTTTCACTTGCTTTGGAAATTGATTTGAGATTTTTTTTTTCAAGAAGACTTTATTTAAACTTAAACTGACTTTATTTTTTCACTTAAGGTCACCTATTGTAATGCTTTTAGTTCATTTATATTGTTTGGGAGAAGACTTTTTTCAATTATCTGCCTATAGGCATTTTGCTCTCTGCTTTTGTATTCATATATATATGTATATATATACACACACGCATACAGAAACCTAGAAGTCATTGTTGCTATTGATAATATTTTAAGATAGACTTAGGACCTGTTGGCCACTTTAAAAACACCCTTCAAAATATTTTTGCTTTAAGTATTAAATATAAATATTAAAGCAAATGCTTTTATAGTGGTGAGAGATTAATCAAGGCTTAAGAACAGATTAAGAGCAGTCAGGAGTAGCATTGCTGAGATGTCAGTAGGAAAATGTTCTACAAAGCATGTTTCAAGTGAAACACTTTGGGAATTTTTAAGCTTATTTTTTACTGTTTTACTGAGGAGATTGTTTTGTCAGCAGCATCAAGTCTATTTTTTCATTGATTTAGTCTTTGGGCCTCTTCCACTTGCCTAGAACATGAATACTGATTTTTATGTAGTATTATGAGAGGTTCTCTGTCTTTTGTAAGCTCTAGGACTAGCTGCTGTTTGTTTCCACTGTAAACAGCAGCTTTTCTTAAGTGTTGATATGTGGCTTGCCAGGAAGGCTGCCCGTGGATCTCCACTTTTCAGCCTGTGCAGTGGTTAACTGTAGAAGGCAGAGTGCTGGGAAGGTTTCTGTCCTACGAAATGGCTTCATAAGGTATGAAATTGGAGCAATGCTGCTTTATGGCATCCAAAATCCATTATCAACTTATTTCAACATCTCTTGTTCTGTTAGTTCATATTGTAGAACATAATTATCAGATTCAGCCATTATGTAGTATTTTAGTATACTATAATATGTGCTAAGAATGTATACTAAATGTATTTTAGGATACTAAAATTGTTCTTCCTCTGTTTTGGGTATGGTTACCTTTTTGAACATCCTTAGTGATGTTTTTAGTACCTAAAATTTGTTATCCAACCAGTTTCTTTGTTCTAGAACTCTTCCCTGGTTTGAGTAAGTTGTGTGGAAGAGCAATTATCGTCATAGTGTTGGTAGCCAAGGATCATTATTATCTGTTGGTTGATATAAAAAACAAACCAGAGCCAAAATCCAGTGCCCCAAAGTGCCCAGAGCAGCTTTAAGTTACTGATTCCAGCTTGCCCACAGTTAAAAGTTTTTTTTATTGCAATTTTTCTTTTGCTATTAATTTCTTTTATATTAAAAAATAATATTGTTTATTTGAAAGTACTTTTGCTTGTATGCTGTCCATATCAGATTATTTTCACAATTAGAGAAGTCTCTTCAGTTTTCTCTTCCAACCTATCACTATCTCCATCTTTGGAGAGTTTGTCAGTACTTGCTGGCTTTCTTCCATGTCTTAGTTCTATAAGGTTAAACTGAAGTAGGTCCTAGGTACTTCAGTACTTTAGGAGATGGAGCTGTGCTAGGGCTTGCAATATCTCTGGTTGTAATACTCGGTGAACTACCAATTTAATTATTTAGTCTCTAAGAATAATTTCTTGCTGAGTATGGAATGAACGACTAGCTTGAGTCTTCTGTTATAGATATTGCCACTCTCACTTTAATACTTCTGTGCTCAGATTCTGTTCTTGGCCAGTCGTGTAGATCATCTTAGAAGACAGTGAAGAACTTAATGAAGACTTGGCAAGTGGAAACTTAAGTCTGTTATCCCCACAAAAATTCTTATGGACAAATATTTATATAAAAGAACATTTTCCCGTGTATTTTCACCAAAAAAGTGAGACACTGTTCTCCACTACTTGAGGGAGTATTTCAGCAAGAATGGAACCTCTTTGTCAGGCTGTTAACGATGCTTTAGAATAATGTAGGACTTGAGGTCTTGCAGCTGTATTGGCATGGTGGCAGAAAGTAAGAGGATTTAGGATTTGTTACTTGTTTCCCTCCTTCTGTTACTATTAGCAGATGTAATTCTGTATGACAGAACTTTGGGGAGAGAAGTACAGGAAAAGATTAGGGACACTTGGGAAGTGGACAGTGCAGAAAGATAGTAGTGTTCAAGTGCTTCTCTGTATTTCCACCATTACCCTGTCTCTCATTAGCTCTCATTTCTAGCTTACCCCTGCAAGCTAGAAGATTTAAATGCATTTCGGTCCCCGATTTATGCTGCTTCTTTCCCAATATAGCAAGTGTTGCTTTCTGGCAGCCTGGCTTATCCTATCTTTCTTCAAAGTAATGGTAAAAAGCAAGATGGATACTTCAAAGATGGTAAAAACAAGAATAGGCTAATTGAGCTGGGGATCTGGTTTATGCCAAGGGAAGCTTATGTAGTTGCTCTAATTTGGGGTTGGATAAAACTATTGTAGCTGGGATTAGAGAGAAGCAGAAGATTGGAGCATTTCTTCCTTACTAGCTTGAATGCTAGACTTGAGTACAGACTACTGTTCAAGGCTGGAGTTAGATCTAGTACAGGGGCTACTAAACACCTAGATTGTGTTTTCCAGCATGCCCCTGCTCCTCTGAATGCTAATGAGCCCCACAGTTTTACCCAAAACAAAAGAAGAAAATGGGGCTAGAAAGAGCTTGGGTCCCCTCTGTATGTCTGGTAGCAGTAGGTCCAGACTAAGATCTGATGCCGCCTTGTTCTCGCCATGTCCTACAGGTGTGTTTTCCTCATTTACACAAATAAAGGCCTGTGCTAAACCAGATACTTCAGTTCCAGGCCTGTCTCTTGGAGCAGTGTATCTTCAATTTTGAGATAGAATTTCAGTCTTCAATATCACTACTGTTTGCATGAAAAATACTTCTCTATTTAATCCGTACCTTAGGGACTTCATTTAAAACATTCTGTACACAGAAAGCCTTAGCTCATGCCTTAAGTGCTGTCATGGGAGTACTTGGGGATATTGCTGCGTGTTTGGCAGTGAGCGTGCAGGCAGATTGACTCATTGATTAAACCCACCTTCTGTGCACATAAGAAAAAAATTTATAAAGGCAGTGTGTGTATTACACGAACTTCTTTCAAAGAGAGATTTCTTTCATCTGCTTTCAGGCAAATGTAGCTCCCTAGGAATACAATAGCAATCTGTTTTCTTTTGTTTCAGTTTTCTCCTGCCATCCCTCATACCCTTTGGTGAAATTACTCGGTTTTGTTACAACAGGCAAAATGATGGCTTTTGTCTCTTAGAATCCTGTGTGCTGTGCTGAACAGTGGTTTAGCAGAAAGGAAAAATATTTTAGTTAGCTTTCTCCCTATATGATCTAGTTACCAAAAAGGATTGTTGCAGAAATTATGCACAAAACAATAGAAGAGAGGCTCTGTGTTGTGCATAATATGTTATAGAGAGACTATATGAAATGCCTCACATCTGGACTACAGTATATTTTTTGGATCAAAATGTAAATGTAGAAAACTTAAAATACACTTTTAATTTAGCACTGTGTCTAAAACATTAAAGAAGATTTTAATGCAGATATCATGTTCTTACCTTTTCCTTCTCCATTAATAGTCAGTGCAATGTTATAAGCATCTGTCTTTTGACTTTGATTCTCTTTATGTTACTAAATGCATTTGAGAGACTCTCACCTTGGTGTTTGATTTGTTTCTTATTTTTAATCTGTTATCACCAAATCTCTGATTTTTTTCATATAAGCAATAGATTTCAGGGGGTACCAACTTACTATGCTGCATTGTAGCTACCCTATGTTTAGGCACAGAGTAGGGATGTGTACCAGTGAGTTCTTTTAATGGGAAGCATCAGTTTAATGTCTGGGTGACCCACAATGGCCATGTAATCTGGATATTAGTTTTGTTTGATTTATCAAGGAGGCTAAGACTGGGGACTGAGGCCTGAGTTGAGGTTCACTCTTCCTGTCCGGAATTCTTTCTCCCCTATGATCTGAGCCAACGGAAGGCACTTTGAGTAACTGCATGGAAGGAACAACAACGTGTTGAGCACTTTAGCTCTTGTCCAGGAGGGCAGGTACTGCAGACTGAGCAAAGAATAACTCAGCTGTCAGAAACAGGGCCTTTTGACATTTGAGCATTGCTGATATTTGTCAGAAAGCATTTTGTGGTGGAAATGTTCAATGTTATCCTAATTGGCTGGACTCGAGTAGCATACTTCACATTTGCAGCTTCTGGGGAAACTTCTCCAACCACTAGTAATGGCTTTGGGAGTGATTCAGCTTTGCTGATAAGGCCAGATACTTCCTTAAGTCTCTTGGTGTCTCCCGTGTTGCTCATTGAGGCCTCTCCAACTAGAAATGCTTATAGGAAGCGTAACCCTTGGCTGAAAAAACTTTGTGCTGGAGTTCACCTAGAAGCACATCTTGGCTCTGGAGACAGTGCGTCTGGCCAAGAGGAATAATCCTAAACACATTGGACCAGCATGTCCGCTTCCTATGCACGGAACTGGAATCTCATCTGGGGCGAGCTCCGAAATAGAATCATTGTGCCAAATCTCACTTGGTAATTGTATTTCCTGGTAGCAGCTGTATATTATTTTTTAGTGAAAACACTTTCCAGTATTATTTTCTAGCAGCACTTGGCTTTACCTGCAAGTTGCTTATTGCTTGATATAACAGCTAGGAAGTTTTCCAGGAATCTGGGTCACTAGAGATATACTCCATGAATGTATTTTCCATAGTTTGAAAACTGAGATTCTTGACACAATATTTAAATGGTTTCAGCATGTTGCTTGTAACTCATTAATACTGTCTTTATCGGTGTATCTGGTTTCTCTTCATAGGTTTCATAGGTTTCTCTTCATTTCTAAATGCGTGGGTTTTATGAATATATTTTTAGGTCCTGTTCTTTTTTTAAGAGATGACATTATTGAGCTTTGTTTTAATTTCTTGTTTAAAGTTAGAAATATATGGCTATTTTCCAATAGCAAACCTAGATGTTTAAGAATTTTAAACTCTCACTTGGGGAAACTTGAGTCTGTGTGTCTTTTCTGCCTTAAGTGCAGCTTCATGAGGTTAATAAATATGTTTCCATTGAGGCTTACTTAGAACATACCACGCTGGCAGAAAAAATTAGGTTCTATCAATCTTTTGGTGATAGTGATGTTTTTCCTCCTAATTTCTGAATGAGGGGAAAATCATCTGAAAGCTGTATATTGCTCAGTCAGGTCTGTAAAATAATTACCACTCCAATCTGAAATTTCTGCTGTCAATGCAGTTTGGCTTGTAACATGCTATGTAAGGAAGGTTTGCTCTAATTCAGGTGTGTGTTAGCTGTGTGAACAAAGTTTTGCCTACATACCAAGCACTGCTTCCTAAATTGACTGTAATGTATTATACCTTTACTAGAGGAAATGTGATATATGGATGAAAGCAATAGTGCATATATACTAGCCTTAGTTTTTAGTTGAATAAAAATATTGCAGTATTGGCTTAACTTTGTATCATCACTAGGTGAAAATAAGGTGAAAATAACATTTTCAGGACTTCAAAACTTCTGTAACAGTAGAACTGGAAATAATTTTAAAAGAAGGGATATACTTTTTTTAACATCATTCTTTATAGCTAGAGATTGTCAAAATGAAAAAAAAGTGTGGGGGGGGAACATTTCAGCTTTAGAGGATTGGCATTTTCTTAGTTTTAGGAGGCTTAATTTGCAAACTTGTTTACAAAATTATTTAAATGCAATTGCTCTAAAGAATGAAACTTGGAAGCAACATGTTCTGTGCAGGTAGCACAGCTGAAAATATCCTTTTTTTCACCCCACCAAACACCTTGTAGTGTTCTGTTGTTCTGCACTGAACTACAGGTGTTGTATTTGCACTGTGTGTTCCATAAAAATGAACATATATGATTAGGAGACGCTATTATTTGAGGTGGGAGCAGACAAAAGAGTTAACCAAAAAAGCAGGACTTGTAGCTTATTTAAAAGACAAAAATTCCACAGCTCAGCTTATGCAAAGGACCTTACCTATGTTGCTTTGCTTGGGCTGCTTGTAATTTACCCGTCAGCTGTTAGCCAAGAGAACAGTGAGGATCATTCATTGCTTCAAAAGCAGCTTAGCTTAACTAGTACTACATGTCTCTAGCATAATTTTGCTTCTAAATTCAGAAGTGTTTGAAAATAAAAGGTTCTTTCCTTTGAAAGGATCTCTGCAAGATTCCCATTCAATGAAATCAAGCATTTCTACGACTTGTTTGCAATTGGGAATTTCTGGACATTGTGGAAATGACGGACATCTTTTTGTCTTCTGAGACTAAAGACTCAGTGATATAATGAAAACTAGTTAACCTACAAAAAACAGTGCTTTAACTGTGCAGTGAGGAGCTCCGAAGGCACTGTAGTGTCTGTAAAGTTTTATTGAACTTTTTATGGGAGATGTTTATAAGAGAACAACTGAAGGCCCATCTCTACTGTAGAGCTGAACTTCTACGTGACAAAATGTAAATTAATATTAAGAGTAGTCATGTAGAAGTTCAGCTCTACAGTAGAGATGGGCCATCAGTTGTTCTCTTATTAAATATATTCTGCTTTTTGTCATTATGCAGCAAATCAAGGGTGGCAGTCATTATTAACAGCAATTTAATAGTCAATATTAACAACAACAATCTGAGCATCCTACAGTGCAGGTAACTTCTGTGGAATCTGTGTATATAGGCTGCTATAAAAATTTGCTTCAATCTAAATGTCGAAAATGTTGATGTGAGCAAGGGAAGGACGTATGCTGCACATAAATACTCTCCTATCCCTGAGTGGTAGGAATGGGACAAGAAGAAACATCTTTACACTTAGTAAACAGACTGCAGAAGGGAAAGAATTTGCTATTTATGCAAACATGCAAACCAACACTGGATTATTTGTTTAGATATCTTGGACTGGAGAGAATTCTCAGAATATCCCCTTCTGCATAAACCATTATATGCTGGCCATGGTTTATAATAAAATTAGTAACTCCCTCTTCAATTTGAGTTGTCTCCTGGACTCTTTAACTGCAAATTCAAAATGTTCTGTCCTGTATGGACAGGATTGTTTTCTGCTGGGAGTTTTAAAATAATGAAGCTTTAAGTATGCTGTATCTCTGAGTTTGGATTCTTCCTTTCTTGGCAGAGTCAGTACTTTTTATTATCTTACAATTTCATTATTTTAAAAATGAAAGAAAAAAAAAAAGAAGAGAGGGGGGGAAAAAAAAGCCCAAACCACTTTTCTTTTCTTGTTTCTTGTAGGTTTATGGGTGTCTGTGTGCATCAAGGACAGCTGCACGCACTTACTGAGGTAAGACTATTTCTTGATATACATGCTCCATATGAAACTGTTCTTGGGACAGATTCTGTAATTGCTGCTCCTCTGGAGTGATAGTTTTTTTTTTTTTTTTTTTTTTTTTTTTTTTAACAATAACTAGTCACCTGATCACAAGCATTTCTATTGTTCTGCAATAGAAAGATTGAAGAATCAGGCCTCAGAATTGTACTTCAGTCACAGTCTTTGTACTTCTTTTCTCATAAGTGCTTATTAGGATGAAAAAAAAATCATAGTAACAATCTAAAATTCTCATATTCCAAGATTAGCATTCAGCCTAACTGATATTCTTTCAGTGACATTGCACTGTGTTTAAATCTTATTTACTTTACCTTTATACTCTGGGTGCATGCACATTCACAGATCAATCAAGCATGGTTTTGTTGGGTGATATTAGTGTATTTAATCCCTACCATCTCCTTTTTTAGGATATTACCAAGATTAAATCAGGGTTTCAGAAAGAAATTATTGCATTGGCCCTATATGCTGGCTAGGATCTAGGTGGCAAAAGAGAAACTAGGCTTTCAGCTCATGAGTCTTACACTAAGTTTCACTGGATTGTGTGTTTAATCCATTCTAAACTGCTCATGAAAAAAAAATAAAACAAGAAAGAAGTGTTTCTTTATTAATAGTCTTACCTCTTTTGAGTCAAAATCAATAAATCGTTCATCCTGCTTTTTCAGTTTTGAGTGCAGATTTGAGGGGGAACCCTCTTGTTCTGCAAACTTCAAATATTTCTGACAATTTCTGTCTTGTAGAACCACACAATTGAAAGATTAACTCTTCTCCCATTACCCCCCCCCCCCCCAAAAGAAAAGAAACAAAAAAACCCCCACAAGTGTTAGCATGTATTTTTTTAATTAGAAATTAAAATAGCTTCCTGGCATACATGCCCATAACTATTATATAATAATAAGATCAATATAGATCAAGTGTTTAATTTCCAGGATGCTGTCGCCACTTTCTTCTATAACTTTCATATGCAACCCTGAGACTTATGTGTACACATGTGACAGTGAATTTCTTTGCTTTTTGGGCAGACAGTTCTACATTTGCAATTCTAGTGGGTACTAGAATCATACAGGTTTATTCACAGTAGCTGTATTTCTATTGTAAGAGGAAAAGCAACAAGCGAAATATCAGCACAGGCCATGTGTGTGAGGAGATGCTGGATACAAGAAGGATAGTTTGTTTGTTCTGGTTCCCCCCCCCCCACTCTTTACTTTTCTCCAACACTCAGTAGAAGAAATGTTTGTAAGATTATGATTGTTTTGTTTGGACCAAGATGAACATCTAGTGCCTTCAACAGGGGGAAAAACTACTACTTAGGTCCATCATACCTAGCTTTCGTAGGGAATCCACACACCGTTTTGTATAATGTAGTAGTTGTTCTTTGTTTTTACGGAGCTTTTAAGTGTTAAGAGCTGCTTATGTTCCGGGGGTGGAATTAGTTGTATTTCCTGCCAACAGTGGCATTTTTCTACTTGAGCTAAGTGAACAGTGAAAGTTGTTGAGTTCAGATGACCCTTGGAGCTTAGAGAAGAAGGCTGAAATGGCTGGCTGAAGGAATTACTGGTAAGATGTATGTAGTGAGTCACCAGTTCAAATATAGCCCGGGAGGATAAGCAAAATTAGCTTATGGCTTTTTTCAGCTTGTGGTCCAAAGAGGTGGTCTCCTCCTAGTTCCTGCTGAACGTGTGTCTGCTCCACACAACCAGCACTCCCGGGCCTCCTGCCAGGGTTTCACTTGTTCGAGAACCAACCGGATTGTTTCAAAGGCCGATTGCTCAACAGGTCTCTGAGTCACTACAAGGAGAGACCTTCCTTGCTCTGGCCTATGTTGGACCTGTTTGGAAAGGTGTCTAATTATTACTTGTTGACACAGACTATGCATAGTAAGAAAGTAAGTTCTGCTTAGACTGAGAGCAGTTGATGATATCGCTAAGCAAAGACATTCAAGATGACTTAACGAATGGCTGAGGGGGTGAGAGTAAATCGTGTTTATTTGTATGTATATGTTTCCATGGCATAAGAGGCACATAGAAGTGTTGCAGTTTTATTTTTTTTTTTAACCTATTTAAACATGTGAGAGGCTAAGTGTACTCAAACGTGTAGAGCAGGTTTTTGGCTTGAGGAAGCTATTGCTAGTTTGTAGGCCTTGATTTTTTCCTTTTTGGCAGCATTTTATGTTTTAGTTGTTTCCTAAGTGGCTTTTGTTTTTAGTCAAGAAGCAGTTTCTGTTTTGTTTTGGTTTTGTCTTTTAAAAAAGAATGGAATTTTTTTAATTGAGCTATACCAGGACTTTGGCCATGTTCTGAATCCACAGTTTGAGAGTCCAGAATAGTTTTTGAAGTTTTTCTCTTCCCAGAAGCTATGACAATGTGACTTCTGCAGTGCTTCAGTATCTATCCTGAGAGTCACAGAATGGTTTAGGCTGGAAGGAACCTCTGTCCTGGTGAGCATGTAGCTAAGAAACATTTGGGAAAGTGAAGTGCATGTTCTAATAGGTACACAGCTCAGGTGAGTTTTGTGGGCTTTAGTCCACCTTACCAGGGCTGGGCTGATGGGCACAGATTTGCTGTGCTCACCTTCTGTAAAGCCAGGTGATGTTCCTCTGTGTTCCTTTCTTGGGTTTGAACTCTGATCTGTAGGTTGTGGTTTGATCCTGTAGCTACCTGAGTCTGCAGTGCTTCCTGGTGAGTTTGTATACCTCTCCAGCCTACTTCCTGTCTCTCCACAAATCTCCCTGTAATTTCTGAGCACCCTCCTGACAGCTGTTAGCTTCCATTTCTTAATCTCATTGCACACAGAATCCTTGAACTTGGAGAAACTTGCCCAGAATAGTCTCTGGTGTCAATTAGATAGTTCATGAGCTGCTGTTGAGCATTCAGAGACCAGAAATGAGCTGCTACCAGACAGGATAAGCTTCAGGGGACATAGAGCTGCAAACCAGTTACCTTGGAGCAGCCAGTGCTTAATAGCAATAATGTGTGGTCTTAACTGGGCACATCTACTGTGGAATGGGTGCACGGGCAAGAACCCAGGCAAACAAATTACTTTGTGGGTTGCAAGTTGAATAAAGCAGTGTTATTACACTGAAGCACGTAACTTGGCATGTAATCTTAACATTTAAGAGCCACTTAATACCTTTTAACCAATTTCAAAATATTTTGGACTCTGTTAAACTTCTTTATGCAGTTTGTCAGGCTTATATCTTGGTATAATTAGATGTATTTGCACAGAGTGAGTCATATCTTGCTAATTCTTTTTTAAAGAAAATGGAAGCCTTTATAGCCTTGTGTATAGCAGATAATAGGAATAGTTATTAGGTGTTGACTGTGATACTTTGAAATTGCACTGCTTTATGAACAACAGCTAATCGCTACTATGGAAGTTTTACAGCTAATCTTACTGGGTGATGGCAAAAGAAGTGTACAAATGCTCAGCCCCAGTCTGAAGCTGTAATTGTACAGGGCTCCATGTGGGATCTGACAAGGGTTGGAGCTTTCTCAGGCTGAGGGACGTGGCCACAGCAGTGGTGGGAACGTGTGGCCAGTGATGGGGACATGGGCAGTACTGTTTCCACCAGCAGCTTGATCTGCACTTTCTGCCTACCCTGCATCTCCAGTCAGTCTGTTCAGCATTTCTTCCCTTTACTGTACTAACCAGTCAGTCCCTCTGATCCCATCCCATCTTGTGTGGTACTTAGGTATATCATAGTCCAAGAATACCCTAGGGAAGACTTGATTTCAGAGAGCTGTGTAGGTGGCACTTAACCAAATGTGAGATAACTGTAAGGGGCAAGGCAGCCGGTCTGCAGCTGGCTCCTGTGGTGTCTTTTCTGCAGACTGGGAACACATCCACAGGCAGTTCTTCCTATCAGCTGCTTCACCTACTGCACCGTAGGGTGCTGGGCAGGGAGTTGCGGGGAAGAACGGTGAAGCCTGCAATGTTTCCTGCAGGCTGAGTGCTGCTGCCTACAGTAACGCCCACTGGAAACCTGCAGCACAGACAGCTGAGTGTTAGTGCAGACACGCGCCCAGAAGGGCTACAAGGAAAGTATCTCTGTGCTGCTTTGACTTTTGTAAAGAGAATTAATTGGAATCCTATGATCTCATGCACAGTTTCAGGTCAATTATTAGTATTATTTTTTTATAGCTGTGTCAAAATGCCAGGAAAAAAGTTGACTACGGAAACCCTTTCAGACATGTTAATTTTTATCTTGGGCAAGAGAATTGCTATTGGACAATTCTGACATACTGCACTGGAATGACTGACTGAATTTAACACTGCCCTTTTTACCACCAGCCACAATTTATTGTTTTGGGAAAAGAATACTGTTAAATACCAGTTTGGAGAAGAAAGCTGCTGCTTTTTCTTTTTTCTTTTTTTTCTCCTTTCTCCCCCCTTTTGCACTCTTAAAACTCACCTTGATGAAAGATTCTATGGCTTATGGAGAGACCAGCATTTCTTTGTGATGACTGGAAAAATCTCTCTCTCCTTTTCCTCCCAGCAGCACTAATTTAGGTAAACTGTAAATGCAATTGTGGAGTTTCAGCCCTTTATTTATAGGCCTTTTGTTCCTGGACTTAACAGCTGGGAATAAAAAATGTGAAAAACGTATAGTTCTCAGTGTTAGGTTACAATTGAGCTGAATTATCCTTTTAAAAAGGAAGAGAGTAAATTCTTTAACTGGTGAGACTTTTCTAACCCACGGCTTCCACAGGCAGAGTTTATCATTAGTAAGAATTTTAGTGAAGCACGTTTCCATTCCTTCCCACTTCTTTCCTCCTCTCAGTTCTTAAGTACCCACCCATGGAGAGCTTTGGGCCCAAAAGTGGGGAAAACTAGGTAGAGACTTAAGTCTCTTATTCCAAACCTTTACACTACATCAAAAGACCTGTCATGCCTCTTTCAGAAGGCAGTTGTGCACTTCTGGGCGTTGTACAAAGTTCAGGAATGCTCTTTCTTCCCTGTCCCCTTCCCACCATTGCCAATAGCATATGGGAATCCCTGTTGCCCCTCCATGAGTGGGATTCATACTCTTTGAATAAACTTAGCATTACCCCAGTAGCACTGCAAATACTTAAGTCAGTTTTGGCAATCACTTGGGCTAGCCTGTTAACCCAAGAAAATTGCCTGTCTTTAGTACTGTAGCTGCTATTACCTATCATTGCACAAACATTCTCTGCCTGTGCTGGGAGTGAGTCTCTTTTCTAGTTTAGGTGGATTTCCTTGATAAGGTGGCTCTGGCAGTGATCCTCCAAAAGAGAGACAGCTGTAGTGCTAAGTTGGTCAGTCTGAACATGAAGATAACTGAAGATGAAAATTGCATAAAGGGTGGCAGAGTAGGAAATTAAAAGAAATAAAGGGACTCTAAACTTCATGCTTTTAGACAGAGTGGTATTTGTTGCATATTGCCATCCAATTTCTAGCAAAAACAGATGTGTGATGTTTTTAGGGAAGCCATTTATTTCATATAAGATTAATTTTCAAACTTCTTCGCCCTCCTTGCCTGGTTATAATATAATTATTTCTTGCTTTCAAAAACTTTATACTAAAGATGTGAAAGTTGCTGCTGCTTCACCAAATGCACTTCTCTTTTGGTGAATCTCTTCAGTTTGAAAGTCTTCTCTTTGAAAGGATCCAAATGACTAGGAAAGAGGCCTCTACATGTATTTTTGCATATATTCCATGCAGTTATTTTTAGTAACTGCCAAATCCATTTGAGATAGAGGAATCTGGTATTGGCAGGTGTTCTTTGCAAATAATGGACAGATTTTTGTTACGTCCTACATGCTACTCAGTTTTTTTCATTGCTGAGCATATGTACAGCCAAGCCATATGGATAAAGGCTCCCAGATCAGCTTGTATTCCTCAGCATAGTGTGCTTTCCATTAGCCAAAAAAGGCTTTGTTTTCTATCATGGCATATCAAAATCTTTCCCAAAATCTAGGCACTTTCTCATAAAAGCATTTAAAAAAGAAAACTCCAGACAATGGAAAAATGGAGGGACTGGGAAACTTTAAAGATATTTTAATCCTCTCTGTTCCTTCAGATTTGGTCCAAAAATTAGTTCATCTCATTTGCATATATAAAACAACTTACTTGAGAATACTGGGGGCCTTGGGCAGAATGACAAACTATTTACTCTGGTGTTGTGGATCCCAGTGGCTGTTGCGATCTTCCAGAGGAATGAAATGAACAACTGTACAAATTAGATTTAAGACTTTTTTGCTGGCTGTTCTGAGAATATATCTATCTATCCTAAACATGTTTATTTTAAAGGAATGCGTCTTGATACGGAGCAACATAAGAGGATTGAATCGCCTTTGAAGCAGCTTTGACAAAAGAATTAGTATACTGTGGTGACAAATTTCAGGCGACCTAAAATTTTCAATACTTCCAAGCTGTAGGATGCTGCGGAAGAACTGCTGCTTAAACTTTGCAAGAACTTTAAGTATGTGAAAACTCTGCAGATTAAATTGATCCCTATGATCTTTGAGCCGCTGAATAGCATGGCCTGTGGATTAATACTGCACTAAATCTCTGCTTGTATGCCTTATTCTTCTTTTTTCCCTCTCAACTTTGTTTTTTTTTCATAGTGTTCTATATAGCTAAAACTTAATCTAATGTACTTTCCTTTGTGAGCAGGAAAATTAGTTCTTGACATGATGGCACTATGCTGAGGGTAATGCTGCAATGTGATGTGTGCAGGCAGGCTGGGCCTTTCCAGATATAAATCCAAGGTACCAGAAAGAGAATTGAACCTTGTCGAGCAGTATTTCGGAGGCATTGGTTTCTCTGTTAAACTATGGTTATCTTGTACTGCTCCTAGGCTGGATTTTAGTGTTAGAACTAAATATATTTAGCGCTAGAAGGCGAGCCTTTTTAGGAAGCACAATGGTACCAAACTGGAGAACTTCTTCCTTTTATTTCCTCTCCTGTTTTGCTGTTTAGCTGTTCGGTTCAGGTCTGGAAATCCAACCAGCGCACATCTGTGTTATTTCCTCTGTTAAATTGGTTGCTTGGATTCATTACCTTTTCCCTTACAGAAGTCTTTAAGAGTCAAGTCTTACCTGTGCTTGCTGTAGTGTGAAGGGAAAGCCATTCCCGTGGGTTCGAGGGGTTGATAATGGTGAGCTCATCTGAGGCAGCGACGCTTGTGCTGGTCCCTAATGACTGGGGACTGTGCAAGAAACGCATTGAAGGGCCGGAAGGGAAGATAAGTACTGATGGCAGCACATGCAGGGATTAAACATGGAGAGGGAAAAAAAATCTGGGGTATTTGGAAGAATAGGCTAGTCTGTAATGTATAAGGTGAGTTAAGTCATTCCATTTCATTGCAGCTGTTTTTTTTTGGGGGGCACTAAAGTAGAACAAGTGTATTTCATAGGATGTCTGTGAGGAATGTTCCCTGTCTGCATAGTGCTTTATGTTTTTCTCTTCTTGAGAAAAAGCATTCATTATCTCATCACATAAAATAGCCACAAACTAATAAATCCTTTGGAATAATCTTGTTAATTTTCTCCTTTTCCTTTTAAAATCTCTAGAACATTACTTGCCTTGCTTACTGCTTTGAGGAATAGAGTTAAAAGGAAAGGGAACATACAAGACAATTTTTACTGCTGTGTTCCTCCTTACTGGCATATGTGAATATCAGCCCAGTCTTTCAGGGTTTAAAAAATACATAATGTGTACAGGAAGATAATTCTGCTGACTGTTTTCTGCTTTGTTGTGCATGGACTATTGTGCATTAATTTGGGAAAACCAGAAAGTGTCACCATTGTAATTCAGCAGCAGCCTTGCTGAAAGGAAACAGACATAGGCAATAGGGACTTTTCTTATAGCCAAAAAGTTAGGAAGCTTCTGTTGATATTCTAAGGCGAATGTGCTTGCGAAGTCTCTAGCAATATTTTTCTGAAACTCTAGAGACCCTTAATCTTTCAAGACCTAAGTCTTATGATCTGCTTCAGATTTCTTGTATCAGAATATTGTTTTAAACTTTTGCTGGAATTATTGCAACATTTTAGAGAAACAGACATCTATAAATTTGGGTATTAGGTATCGTATGTATATGAAATTACTTATTTTAGTAACTCTGTCCAGGGAAATGTGCAGACTTTGTACATTTTCCTGTGCAATTTGCAAAATCATTTCTAGTGCATTCTCTTAAAATGCAATTAAAAATATTGCTTATGATTTTTTTTTCAGTGCTAGCACCTTCCTTCATCTCATTTTATTGGTCAAAACAGAATTTTAAAAATGTAAAATACATACCAACCCTTGAACTGCATTTGATTTCAGTTTTGTGCACTCCTCACAGCATGTGGACCATCGGTTTCAGTTTTGCCATAACAGTGCACTCAGCCTCTTAAGTTTAATTTATAAAGAGTTGCTGAGATTTTATTCAGTAGATTGATGTTGGGAAACTGGATCTACTTCATCCTCCTTTTGTGCTATACAAGGCATCAGTACGCTGTTGCATCTTCAAAGTCTGATCCATTTTCCAGTGAATTAATTCTGTTACAAGGAATACAGCGCACATCTCACTTAAGAGATCTACTTATGAAGGGCTTAATCTCTCTCATGCTTTCCAGGCTGCAGAATTGAAAAGACCCCTTCCTCTGCCCTTACTGAACACACTGATCCTTGTCAAGAAACATGTGAAAATCCTATAAGCAGCAGGCATGCACTCATGTACTATTAACTGAGAGGGCTAAATTAGCCAGCTGTATGGACTTTTTTGGAAATTTGTGCTATGTTTCTGGGAAGGGTGGGGGAAATGAACATATTTTCAGTGATGATTTTGTCTGGGTTATCAGCCTTAAAAAGACTGTATGAGGTTTAGAAGGATGTGAGTACCAACGTGCTGCTTTATCAGCTAAAGATGTCTCTTTGTAGGCTGATAAAATTCCGGAACTGCTTGTATCAAGCCTGAATGACTGGTTATTCCAACATGCACTTAAGAATTGCACATGCTGATAAACATCCTTGTACCTAGTACATGAGATTAGAGTGAAGCTTTTGAAAGTGCAAGTAAACCTGACTGGTCTGTGTACACCAGCAGATGCAAAATTAAGTCTGAATGAGACGCATGTAATGAGTAGATTGCTCAAAATAGAACAGTCAAACTGAAAAGTGTATAGACAAGGGGAGGTAATATAGGTATTCAGAAAATTCGATATGGTTTAAACCTTATGCTATAACTTTAAGATTTTGAATTATTTTGTAATACACATAAAAGCACAGCATGTCTAAGACAGTGAAATTACTTCACAGAAGTTAAGACAAAGTACATATTCTTTACTTTGTCTATATTATTTTCCCTGGGAACCAAATATTTTTGTGAAATAGTTAAAAGGAAAAAAAGACTTCAGTCCTAAACACAGCTTGATATGCTTGGCTTACCAAAAAAGTCCATTTAAAATCACCCAAGGGGGCCTGGCTTTAAATGACAAGAGGCAGGAAATTTAGTGTTCTGGCTGAAATTCCAGCTCTAATTCATACTCCCTGCACCCTGATGTTGTGGCATATGTGGTATGTTTGACCCTTTAGTTCTCTCTCCAGCAAAATTGCTACAGGCCTCCACAGGAGCTTCACCTGAGTGTCTGATTTGTAGCACTGCCAGTCCAAGTGTTTAAATATTTAAAGTCACGCTCCTGCAGAACATGAAAAGAACTTTACTTAAGTTAGATTTTCCATTTTTTTTTTTCTTGCCTTTCATGGCTATTTATTTTTTTCCTCACTGAAAGGTAGCCATCTTATCTGAGTGCAGGGATCAAAGACCAAGAGCTTCAGGAGAAACACTAAAGAATGGAGGATTTTTAAAGGTGTTGTTTGGGTTGGTTCCACCAAGTTAGACCTGAGCTATGTGGTGTTCTCTGTGGCATAGCTTATTTTGGAGGGGAAGATAAATGTTGCTATAGGTGTCACAACAGTGGCTCTGAGTACAGGAGAAAGCTTTGGCTACTGCCTTTGTAGTGCAGTATTTGTATTTTCTTGTGCCAGTGTGCTTGCTCTCCAAGCTGCTGCTTTTTAAGGGGAGTAATTGCCTGGAGATGAGCAGAATTTGAATAATTCAAGGTTCAGATGGGGCCTTGCATTGCAGAAAGCTGCAGTAAAATGCTCAGTTGTGAGAAACTGAGGCCAAGAAAAGTGTTGGCCTGTGAGGGTGTGAGTTAGTCACCCAGCACCAGTGCACAGAGGATGTGCTGCTTAGAGAAGAGCTGTTGGGTGTTGGTGGTGACCAGGTAAATTAAGTGCATTGGGTGCACTAAGTGCAAGTCTCCAGAATATTTCTGTGCTTAAACCTTAAACCAAAAGGAAACAAGCAGTGAAAAACATTTCAAGCCCAGGGATGCTGGACTCATTTGCAAGATCTGGCTTGCCAAGGAGAAAAGGGTGGGTTGTCATAGAGAAGAAAGTGCAGAAGTTAAAGTGCTATAATCAGAGACTGTGAAGAAATGTAAGAAATGTGCATCTAAAGACAGAAGCTGAGACTCTGAAAATATGAGTCTAACTTCAGGCGCTTGGTCTATATTTATTCATGCAGGTGGTTAGACACTGAGAAGCAATGAGCAACCAGTTGTTTCAGTTGGATGTGCAAACTCTCTATATTGCCAAGACGGCAGGGGGAGCAGAAATTTATCCATGGGCTCTTAAATTCTAGTTGTTTCCTTAAATATCTACATATGATTTTGAGAGTTTGCACATTGCCATCTTGGCAAAATAGAGTATATGTTGGGTTTGATGCATTTTTGCCTTCTCTTTAGAACAGTAATTAACTTTTTTAATTCTGAGTCTGGAATAGTGCCTAAAGAACTACTATTTTTTTAATTTTCATTGAGACAGATGTATTTGAATATGCATACACACATACAAGTTTAATAGTGTTTTTAATATGCATGCATATATTTGTATGTGTGTATGTTATATGCATGTATGTGTATCAGTGTTTTGACACCAATTGTAGCCATGACCATTTGCCATCATCTCCAGCAGAAAAGAAGAATGTTCCTAACTCTAACTCCTGCATTTTTTTTCTGCTTTTGCTTCCTGATATTCTGGAAATATGACTGGTTTAATAGGACAGAGATGATGCAAGTTTCTTAACTGTTAAGATTTGGGAGAAGAGAAGGGAGGAGAACTGAGTGATGCATAAAGATGATACCAAGTCTTGCAGTCTTTTGCCTGGGGTTTTCCATGTGCACTTTCCAGTAACTTCTATTTGTTTGTAATACTTTCTCTTCCCCTCTCCTCCTCCTCCCTGGCCCCAGGAAACATACACTTGAATTAACAAGTGTTTTGTAGTTTCACTTCCTTCATTTAATTTTAACTATCAGAACATCCAAACAATTCAGAAAATGAGCTCTACTAGAAAATTCCTTTAATATTTGCTTTTGCACGCTATTAATAGAGGATTTTATAACTGTTGATAGAGTGCTTGAGCACCCCCACATGTAAATGGACATTAGGGCACAGCTGAAGTGTTCTGTCTTTGAAAAACCTCAAGAGCTACTCAAAATCTGTATTCTGTGAACAGAAGTTGAACAAATTTTGTATTGAGACCCTTCTTTGCTACAACCCTTGCACTGAGTAGATCCTTATAACCTATATTACAGATTTTAAAAAGCAATGGAAAGAAGTTATTTATCGTGCAGGTCTATAATCTGTGGGTTGCTAATGCTGGTGTCTTTGGAGAGTGTGAGACACAGTTTATTTAAGAGACTATTTGCCAGGGATTACAGATTGCTTCTAGGCAGAACTTTGTATATATCTGGTGTTCAAATACTGTTGTGGATAGAGCCTTCTGCTCGTGAACAGAAGTTGCTTTGCAGAGCACGCCTGTTCCTCCTGCCTATACCAGGGTGCTGAGCCTCTCCTGGGCCTGTCTGATAAATGTGTCACTGCTAGCTTGCCATATCCCAGATTTTTAATTGCATTGCAGTTTAAACGAGGCTCTGCTTGGAACCCAGAGAGGTTTGTGACCTAAGATTATAAATGTAGCTTTTGTTAAAACCTGTTGGTATTAAGACCCGTGTTGGTTTTAAGTTCTGTGTTGGTGCTATGTGCCTAAAATTGAACTCCTGTTTACAGCAGTAAGTTTCTAAGTTTTTAGACAATAAATGAACATTAACTTTTGAATGAATGGAATGGCAGGAGAGGGATAAATCCAGCTTGCTGAATAAGAGCTGTAGGTAAAAAGAACTGAAGGAGAACAACTCTTGACATATTCTTTTCTCTACATTTGACATGAGTCTGAAATGCAAAAAGCAGTTTTCATTGTAGCTTCTTCCTGAATAGTGCATGCTAGTTCTTGTTTGTCCCTATAGATTAAACTGTGCCTGTATGTGCCCTCCTTAAGGGACGAGATAGAGAATCAATGAATGCAGCAACAGGCTTGGTAGGAGACATGAAGGTAGATCTCTGGCTTCTGCTCCTGAGTCCTGATGACTAACCATGCCACAGTGGTGGCATCAGGATGCTTGCTCTGTCTTCCATGAATAGCTGAGACTAAAATTATTTTAATTCTCTAATGGTTAATACTTTTAAAGAAAAAAAAATACAATGCCAAAATTTTTGCTTTCGAGTCAGTACAAACAGGAAATTTACTTTGCCTTACGATTCAGTTTTCAACAATGTAGAAGCAGGAAAAATTTGCCTTGAGAGGAAGATTTTGGCTTTTTTTTTCCCCTTGACCTTTCAATATGACTACTTTAGCTTTCTGGTCTCTCATTTAAAAAAAAATTGTTCTGAAATGCGCTTCATCTGCATGTTCTGGCTTTTTCAGTACTTGTGGTTTTCTCTTGGGCAACATCATTTCACCTGCTGTCCAAAAATGTACTTGTGCAGCCCAAATCAAACATCCAACTTGTTCTGTTTTAATATTTTATTTATTTTGTTTGGTGCCGACAGTGTGTTAGCTGCTTAATGGAAATGGAAGGTTACCACTCTGAGGTGCTGGGGGAGGTGGTTTTGCAGGTTTTTGAACTGTGAATTTCTTAACAAGTAGAGGTCTAGGAGCAACATTAAAAAATAATCGAGTAGTTGAGTTTATCAGTTTGTAGTGTCTGATACTGTAGTTTTGCACATAGTGATGCTGTCTTGCTTTTCCTGTTCTGTACAGATGAAGGCAATGAAGGCAGATAGGAACACCAGGAAATTTCCATGCCCAGCACTGTAGCTAGCGCTGCTGGCTGCGGCAGGAGGGTTGGCGTGTTGTCTTGCAGCCAGAAGCCAAAGTGCTCATATAGAGACTGCCGAGTGTGACAGATGTCTATTTAAACATATCAGAACTTAAGATTGGGTTGTGTCCTTCTTGAAACGAGCTGTTAAATATTTTTTCTTTTTCTTTTTTTTTTTTGTTAGCTCTGCAGAAAGCTGCGCGTGTAAAAAGATCTCTATGTTCTCTTATTGGGCACAAGAGTTTCCTTTTTGCTTCCAGCATTAGAAATGATACAAATATTTAAACTCTGTGCCTTTCGACAGTGCCAAAGGCTTGCTGCAGCGCATTCGTTGCCGATGTCTGTGCTGTTATTGTTTTGCTTGCCAGGTCTCCCTTCAGAGTCGAACTACATAGTCTGGCTTTTGTTTTGACATCTCTGTTTTTCCCCACTGGAGATAAGTCACGCATTCTGCTTGCTCTTTTCTCCTGCTCCTCTGGTTTCTCCATTTGAGTACACCGATTCATTCATCCTTTGCTATCTCAAAACATTTAGCTTTCAGTGTTCCTGCTCCCTAGAGCTCCGACTTTTTGCTTATCTCATTTGCTCTGTCATCTGAAATGTACTTTCAGACACCTACTTCTCTTCACCGCTTACTGTGTTGCCTCTGGCAACATTAAGGCTACTAAATAGGGGAGGTTTTTTTTTTTTTTTTTTATAATGGGAAGCAGTGACATTTCAAGCTAGAATAAATAACAGAATAAATTTTTTTTTCCTGGGCAGTATCTGGTGATTTATGTATATTAGACCTAGAAATTGAAATAGCATTGGCTTTCAAAACAGGTATTACATCTATTCACCATTCCTTTCTGTCTTCCTACTCAAATGTGGTGGTTTGACATCGTCATGTTTCTGAGTGCCAACTACTGGAGTTGAACAATTCTGATGCATCCTTTTCCTGAAAGTTCTAGTTCTTATATTCTTGTATTTAGGCCCTTTTTCAGAATTTTGAAAGGTAAAACCTGCAAACTTAAGTTCTGTATTAGTCTCTCAAAATTAAGTGTGTAAGTGAAATGTAAGTATCATTATAGGCAGAATCTCATTCCATTTTTGTGTTTGACTCTGTTAATGCGACTGCAGTTGTCCTGCCAGCAAGCAGTCTTCTCTCTAGTATAGCATAACACATTGCCCCACGTGCTCTCCATTTTGTAAGAAAGGGTTATATGGTTTAAATGTGCTGTAGTGTAAAGCTATAATATGAGAAGCCCTTCTGAGAGTCTGTGATCTAGAGAGCATCTATGCTTGGCTGAGCTTCCGGGTAACTTGTCCTTCAAAGAGGCTGCTGACCTCTTTCCTTGTAAGGTTGGGGCCCCTTCAAAATAGATGTAACAAATAGGATTTTTCTGGTCAGTCTAGCAACAAAAGCATGAGTTGCTCTTACCATGAACAAATTTGTATGAAATAGTGCTTCTTGTGAGTTAAAATGACAGAGTCTTTTAAGTGAATTCTCAATTTGCTGTGTTGCCTTGGAGTAAATGCAAACATAAACAACCCAAAACAGTTAATTTTAGTTTCTGGCAATCAGATAAACTGACTATTCATCTTCTGCTACCTGACAAAAAGTTAGTAACAGGAATAACAGGTAACTGTTCCACTGCAACTTGATGATGCAGGATTTGAAAAGGTCTGAACACTGCTCCATTTACCTGCGAGGTCTGTTTATGAAATGTAGTGTCCTTTGCTCTCATTCTTGTAGCCTGATCAGATCTCTCCTCCAATTGCTTGTTCACTTATGTAATGCCTGTTGTTGCTGCACTCTAATAACACTTTGAGAAGATGTGTGTGCTGTAACCTTACTGGTTTTGCCTGAAAACACCAGCACTGAAATGTTTGAGGCAAAATAAAATCTAGTTTTTGGTTGGAGAAAGGTGCTCTTATTATCTCTTAAGATATTCTTAGCTTGCAGAGCTCATTTCTGTTACCAGCAGGGTAAACAAAATATTGAAAACAATATTTTTTTTTCAGTTGCACTGGCAAATAGGAAATAATGTTTGTAATTTTGTGTTTGCTCCATGAAGATATTGTTAAAGGATTCAGAAAAAACAGGCCATCAGGCTGACTGTTTTGCATTATCAGCCTGAATGACCGGAAGAATTGGATTACTTACGTGACACTGAGGGAACACGGAGCTCTGCGTGGTATTTGTCCTAAAAATTAAGGACTCTGCATGCAAATATTGCCTGCAGACGAGCTGAAATCTGAAATCAGTTAAAATAGTAAAGGCGCCTGTAGGAAAATTTTAGTCTCCTTGTTCACCTGAGCATTTATGTGCTGCGCTTACACTAGAAATTAGAGTCAAAAACAAAACTCTCAAATTATGCCTGAACGCTTGCCAGATGATAGATCTGGCTAGGAGGCCTAGGGGCTTTTACACGTTAGAGTTCGGTGCTGCTCTTGCAGCTCATAGGAACCTACAAGATTTCTTAGTACAGGTGGGATAAATGGAGGGTTGGGGATATGCTGCTTTGTGTGACTTGTTTCTTGCCCAGCCTGTGCTAGAATCTGGTCCTTGCAGGGCAGCTCACCTGTAAGGCTCAACTGCAAGTTAATTTGACTGGAAGAATGATTAAGGAATAAATACATTAGATGTATTTAATTAGTGTGAGAAAAACATCCAATCAGTAGGCTACTTTACTGAAAGGGAAATAAATAGCAGCTAACTGTTGTTCACACATTTCAGTATATATTTCAATACGCTTACAGAATGCATATTTAAAAAAAAAAAAAAAAAAGAAAAAAAGGCATTTCTGTAGAAATCACCTTTGTTTTATGGCCTAAACCAAAAGCTCCAAGCAGCTTAGCAATTCCTCTTCCCCCTTGCGTGCCCTTGCCAATGAATTCAAGTGCGGTTGTGCAACGTGTAGGCTCTGTTGGCCTCAGAAAGCTGAAATGATCCAAGATAACTGACCAGTTGACCAGTGTTGCTCTACCATTGGGGTTATTGAGGAAGGTGATCCTGTTCCTTCTGTTACGGGTTGTCAGTATTGCCCTGTTTTGAACGTAACTGGATAAGAAATAATGCTCATGCAGTACTTCTGTTGCAGGGATGTCAGAAATACATGTATGAAGTTACTATAGATATCTCTTACCATTCTCTTTCTTAAGCATGCTAGCATCTTGTGATTAAATAATCAAATAATTCTGAACAATGTTTTTTTTTTTTTCTTGAGCTAAAAGATCATCCATCTCCCATAGGGGTTCAAATAAAAGCAAAGAGAAAGAAAGATCAAAGTTGGAAGGACTGAAGACAGTGTTGTTGCCAACATAAGTAAGACTAGCTACAGCCCTTGGCTGAGTTTTGAAAACCTCCAGGGATGGAGATTGTAACCTGTTCCAGAGCTACTCTGCTCTTCTGGCATGCAAGCATCAAGCATCAGAGCGAGGGTATTTTGGATCTCTGGCTTGAACCAACCTGTAATTTCTAGTTTCCAGTGTAAGCAACCAAACTGCAGCACTTGGTATGTAGCAGTCCTAAGGATTTTAGCATTTATCATTAGTTTGTTAAATCTTATTTACCTTGATTTTGGCAAGAGGCCATCTAGCCACTTTATTTTGCAAAATAATACGTACTGAACACGAGCTCCTGAGTAGGCCAGTACAAGGAGGAAGAATTCTGCTTCTCTATGCTTTGTTTTGAAATCCTTTCCTGTTACCATTGCGCTCTTTCTCCACTGTTAACGTCTAATGCAAAATATATGAAAGAATGTCTTCAAGTGGTCACAAGAAGCTGATAAGTATGGAGCATTTCATAGATCCCAACTGTGTTACATGAGATTGACTCATTTGGTATGAACAGGTAGTTGATACCGACTTTCAAGGTGACCCTGACAGGAGCTTGTTGTCTTCTCAGAAGAACGTGCGAGTAGAGGGGAGTAGCTCCTGATCTCACCCTTCCCCTTGATTGTTGCTCAAGTACAAAAGGCAGATGGATGGCACACCGTGATCAGGCCAAAGGTTCATATATAAAAGGGAAAAAGTGAATGCAGAGGGGAGGGAGAGAACAGTTTGTGCACAGTCTCTATGTGCTGCCCATGAACTTCCTGACTGGTGTAGAAAGGGCGATGAATGTGGCTGACTAATCTCCTCCAACAAAGGAGAGACACGGATCACAACTTTGGACTACCAGTAAAATGTTCTGCTGGGCCTGGGTTTGGAGGACCTCAGTTCCCAAGGGATGTACAGTGTAGCCAAGGGAAGTTGTAGAGCCTCACGCTGCTTTGTGATGCCCTCTCCTGGTAAACTTTGTGACAGTTTTGTGCATGATCTACCGCAAATGCTTAGCTCTGTTAACTAATTACCCATAAAACTTGCATATCTGCTGGGGAAAAAAAAAAGTTTTCAGAATTAACAGATGAGCTCAGAAAGAGACATGACCTGACTGTAAGGATGAAGCTGCCTTGTGGACCATCCAGGAGGTGAGCCCTGGCTCCCAGGCTGCCTGTACCAGCCGCTGCACCTTTCAGAGTCTAGCTACCTCCACAGTGCCTGCGTGTGGGTCACCTCTCCTCTGTGCCCCTCGGGCAGAAAGCTCTACGAGGTACAACTGTGTTCAAAAATTCTGAAATAAAAATACCTACCCTTACATTCTTTATTTTAACCTTTTGTTCTGGTGAATGTCACAGGAAAAGGCTAAGTCTCTTGAAAACATATTAGACAACTAGCTGGTGCAGAGAGTCAAAGTTGGTGCCACCTCACTCAGTCAGATGTATTTGGACCAGGCCTGGGAGTGAATTATCCTGTCCAGCTCAGCCAGGTTTCCCTTCTGCAGCAGGTTTTTTTTTTTTTTTTTTTTTTTTTTTTTTTTTTTTCCTCCCCTCCATTGTGGCTGATGAGGGAACCGGGGCTGGGAGTGAAATAAGAAGCTACTCAAACACTGAGTAGCTGCTATTGTGGTCTACACATAAAGAGTAAGCCCATTTTTTTTTGTTGTTGTTGTTGTTTGCTTGTTTTTTGGAGAAGCAGAGGAGCTGCTGCCTCTTAACCCTGAGTTATGTTACTTAGGTGTGTTTGCTCCGTTGTTTCACTTTTTCTTTTATCTATTTCTTAATTTTATATTTCGTGTAAGCTACTTCTGATGAAGGCTACCATTTGATGGAGTCGATGTAGTACTCATCACAGTGGGAAATAGATTGCTGACTGAGACTTCTAGATACAGTAATGAAAAAGAGTATTTTAAAACAGTATGTAGCATTTTTTCTTTGATACTGTTGTAATTGAGAAAACTGGTATTTGGAGACTTGATCAGGCTCTGTGACCTATGCCTAGATACTCAGCCTTCTCTTTGGCTTCTTATGCCTATGAACCTACTCTGCATCCTTTTTGCCTTTTCTCCACACTGAAATGAGCAGGTGATATTGTATTGTAATTGTTTCTGAAGAGTCTATTACTGAAATATTTAAGTACTATAGTTAATGCAATTGTGACTGTCATATGCATCTTTAAAATCCATGTGTTGCGAGAGATGGGGACTGTTTTCAGGCTCTGCATCTGCAGATATCCAGGAAAGAAAAAGGTGGATTTTTTTTTTTTTAAATGAGTACCCAAGGTAAGGACTTGTGTCACAATGAATTTAACATTCCTGATAATAAGTTAAAAAATTAATTACAATGTTGTTTTGTCTTTTCAGTACATCAACTATGGTAACCTTGAACAGCTATTAGACAGCAACCAGCATCTGCCCTGGACAGTGAGGGTGAAACTGGCGTATGACATTGCTATGGGAATCAGTTATCTTCACTATAAAGGCATTTTCCACCGGGACCTTACATCCAAGGTACCATTTATAGACTGAAAGGAGCTTTTAAATGGAGGTACTCTATTTGGTTGTTTGGTTCTTCCCTCTGCTTCCATCGAATAAGTGCTGTTATATAAAATGTGATCTGGGGCATTATTCTTATAACTGCATCACAAAAAACTGGGATCTCAACACGATTTAAGAGTTCAGACAAGTTGTCTGTATCATTTGTCCTTTCAGATGAGAAATGCTGAAATCTGCAGGTAAGAATATCTGCTTTATGAAAAATGTCCAGGCTTGGGGTCATGTCAGTTTGACATGATGTGCTCAGAAAGCCTCATGTCAATCACCTTAGAGTATATGGATAAGAGATACCTAAAAAAAATCCTGAAAATATAACTTAATATTTCACTTTTTTCAATTCGTGATAAATTTTAATTAATTCAAAAGACTAGGTGGCACAGTTAGTGCGAGGAACCAAAGTAACTAAGGGGAACTCTGTTCTTGCAGCATCTATCGTAACATGTATTGTGGTGGCTAGTCATATGAAAACCCACTTCCTGAGTCCTCTGTGAATGCCTTTGTTGCGAGCTTTGCATAATTTTATGCTGTTCTTAGGAACTGCAATACCAGTGCTTCAATGTTATCTATTGTTGAACAGTCTAAGTCATTGTTTAGAAAATGCACCCAGCAAGAGGAGTGTATGGTTTTAGTGCAAGAGCAAAGTCATCTAGGAGCATGTATAGTAGTAATATAGTAATAAGATTTATTAAAAAAAAATAAAGAATTAACTATGAGTTGTCTTTGGGTTGCTTTTAGTACTAAAAGTAATAAAGGTGAAGTGTATCTGTGGGTCACACTGAAAGCTGCCAGGGCGCGTTTGACATGTCAGCTTTATTCCGAGTAGTTGGCTCTACTTAATTTCCAGATCCTTGATTTTTGAGGTGCTGTATGCACTCAGTACTACTTTCCTTTGGAGATGGTACGAATGAAACAGTAAAAGCCAGGTATTTGTGAATTTTAATGGTATTACTATTTATTGGTGAAATTAAAATATTAGTAAAATTAAAAAAAAAAAAAAAAAAAAGAAATATATTATTGGTCAAATATTACATTGTTGTGCAAATAAGAGATAACATTAAAGAGGTTGCATTGTTCCAAACAGCCTACTGCAAAACATCCCTTTAATAATTTAATTGTAAAAATGTCCTCACTTTCGACTTCACATAAAGAGATTAATGTAGAGCCTAAAGCTACAGCCATAGATCGTATAGGAGGACCAGGCTCCTTAGTGTGTTGCCTGTTCCCATCGCTATCAACCCTGTGAATGGTGTTTTCTTCTGGGTTTATTGTAAAGTGTGCAAAGGAGAATTTGGGTCTTATAATCAAGAGTCTTTTCTTCATGTTCCAGTGATTCTGAAGTAGGTCAGGTTATGATTGAGCCTTAGTCAGAGAAGATGCAGTTGTTGAAACAGAAATCACCATGCAAAATGTTGGAGGTGTTTGAATAGGAGCCGGCAGACTATGATAAGCTTTTTCTTAATCTGACTTTTTCTTGCAATGTTCTGTCTGTTCTTACCTGTAGTTTAAATTTTGTGTTTGGGGAAAGCAGAGAAAATAATTTTCTACTCTCTAAAAAGAATATAAGAAAACCCTTTTGTGCCTCACCTTCAAAATAAACCTCATTACTACACAGTTCCTTCGTGCCTCATTTTCTGCACTATTTGATTTCCTTGGGAACCTATAGCAGTAATTGCTGCAGTATCAGTGAATTTATTTTTATATTATCTCTGGGATGAGGGAGCTGAGCAAATGTAGTTTTACCAACAAAGATTAAAACCAGGAAATCAATGAATACTGGGTTTGCGTTTTAAGTGTCTGCTTGGAATATTTTGTGTTTTCCACATGTTTAAGTTCAGAGCAATGTGCTCACTCACCTCAGGGGCAGTTAGAAGTCTATTGCACTTATAGAATAGCCAAGCTTGACCCCTACAGGCAGAGAGAGCACAGGATTAGCAAAAGCCTCTGAAAGGTTTTGTTAAACTGGTCTCCTTGTCCCCACATCCTCCTGTGATGCTGAGGGAAGGACCGAAGACCTTTATCTCAAGCTCTGTCTTTTGTTTTCATCTTTTCCTGGCCTTTCTTTCACCTCCTTGTTTGAGGCAAGAGTGACTGGAGTCCTGGAACACATGGGTGGCCAGTGGAAAATTGGCACTGTGATCATGTAATTAAAGACTTTACCTTAATGCATATGCTTATAGAGGGGAGAGGGGGAAAAAAAAAGGCTTAGAAAAAGTTTTACTTCCCATCTTCTGAGTGCAATATTATTTTTTTTGATAGAGGCTTTGATGTAGTTTCTGTGTGCAACATCCTACCTATTAAAAATGGGAAAAAAAAAAAACGCAGTGGCTCATGCAATTCATTGCAGGGTTAGAAACTGGAGAATGACTGCAGCGTTGTTTGCTGCTTTAATTCTGTAACTAATACACGCAGTATTACTAATTAGTATTTAGTGCTGCTATCAGCAAGTAGTGTTACTCTACACATATCTCATTTTTGCCATGGAGAAGCAGTAGGAAGAAGAATAAGAGAGACTCCTTGGCAGCAAGCAGAGAAATTCCGCTAGGAATCCACTCATTCTTCCAAGGCTGATTGTATCCTGTCTGTGCCTATCCAGCCCTTCCTGTTTGCCCACAGTGCCAGTCATCATTCAGGTGTTTCATCCTTGTTCTAGGGCTTTTTCTCTTCTTTTTGCTTCAGGTCCTTACTCCTAATCTTTTTGCTCAATTTCTTTGCCCGGTGACGTTTTGTTGCTTCTACTGGTGCTTTATCCAAACTCTCTCTTCGTTCCTTTCTCCAGGATGCTTTAGCCATTTCTATAGCCATTCCCATTTCTCTCCCTCTGTTCTCCTGCTCCAAAATCTGTTTATTCTCCCCACACACGTTTGCTATGCCTGCAATTATCATATCCAAATAAACATATATTTACTTTTTCCCCTAACCTTTTTTTTCTGAGCCCTTTAATTTTGATTCCTGCTAAGCCTGAAGTTGTGCTCCAGCTGTTTCCTTGCTCTGGTGGCCAATTACTTTACTCCCTCTTTTATATTCTCCTCCTGGCAGATATCCTGTCCTAGTCTCTTTTTTGCAGGAGTTATAAAATGTGCATGTTAGAGAGAGGCCTTGTCACACTTCAAGTCGAGAACCTGTCAAATCCATGTATAAAGCCATAGGGTAGTTTTTTTTTCTTTTCATTTTTTCAAAAGTTGCCTTTAACACAGATCAAATATACTCATTCTGGGATTGTTCTCCAGAACAGCTGAATTGTATTAGCTGAAACTAAAACCAAAACAAAACCAACACTAGGGAACATTGTAAGCTCCACTGATGATAAAATCAGAAGAAATTCTAATCTCTAGGCCTATATATGCGTATATGTGTGCGTGTGTTTATATTCCTGCAAACATATGCTTTCATTTCATCGTTGTGTAATGGCTCATCCTTCTTTCTTGGAGTCGTCTCTGTTACATGGATGTCTGCCCCTACAGTAAGCAGTTTCTGTAGACTGATGGAAAATCAGTTCACTGCTGCTGGGCTTGAAGTAAAATGCCCTTACTCTGTACCCTGTGTGCTGTTTGCTTGTTTAAAAGAAAATAAAACCCAAGCAATGAACAGAACTTTTGTCTGACACGTCCCGGCCTCGCTGCTGCTGCTGTAAGGTCTCTTTGTGCGAGAGTAAGCGCCCGTCTGGATATTTTGTAACAGAGGGGAGGGCTTACATGGCAAAAAATAGCTATTGCAAATGATTATTCTAATGATAGTCATATTAGTAAACTCTTACTGGTGAATGGGACCTAGATGGAGCTTGTCCCTTAAATATACTGGTTTTAGTTTAAGAAAAAAAAAGGTAAACTTCAGTTGTACATCTACTTGTCAGTGGTATTTCTTTAAGGGATAGTACTTTAAAAAGAACTGATATATCCCAATTGCTCTTTAAGCATTTGAATTTGGTAAGTTATCAGAGGGATGCAAACAAGACGGCAGTAGCTTTCTTGCACTTTCTTGTATGTGATAATATCTCTGAAGAGCTTAGTTACTAGGTCATATTGAAAAATAAAAAGATGGGGTTTCTTCATCTGAGCAACTTATTTTTGACTCTGCAACTCTTGAGTCTATTTTTGTCTTTGTTTATGTAAAAGGGAGAGTAGAATATTGCATTTGTCTTAGTGGGATTATGCCGTGCAAAGCAGATGTTAAGCTCCTGTAACATACAAAGGGGGCTTTATGTTCTTTCACATCTGTCTGCATAAACAGCTCTGTTAACTCTTTAGGGCTCCTGTGCGGAGCTCCCTGCTCTTGTTATGAGACTATCTCAGGAAAGACTGATGGGTCACTGCTTTGGAAGAGAAACTTACAAAATAGTGCAGTAATTCAGTTGGACAAGTTCTCCTACAGCCTGTGTGGCAAAGCTGTTCGACACTTCCTCCCATAGGCTGTTCTTGAAGCTTTCAACTAGAAGAGAGTGCTTTGAACTCTTGCATTTCTGTGCCAAATTCCAGTAATGAAACTTCTTCACACCAAAATGGCACACATTTCTGTCTATTTCTAGAAACTGGTCAGTGTTGCTTTATCAGTAGTAGCAGTACAGTGTTTTTACTAACAACATGTCTAGCATAAATTTAAAAGCTCTTTTCAGCCTTCTAGTTTCTAATGATGCTTTGTCTGTTTTTCCTCCTGATTCATATTGATAGTAGAAAGCGAGTTCAAAGAAATGTCATTGAGGGCACATGAACTACTAGCTAACTCTGACTGTGAGCTGTCAGGAGCCTCTTTCATGATTTACACCTTAAATCAGGTAACTAAACTATCTGTGCTGTGTATTTGATGCTCTGTTGTGTAAGAGCTTTACAAGGGATGGAGGAGAGTGCTGATGTTTCACACGATTCCCTTCAGCACAGATGAAGCATCACCCATTCTGCAAAACCTCATCTTGAATGAGTAGTGTGATCTTGAAAGGGGACATCTAAGCACACCAGTTTAAGCAGAAAGGTTTTGCTTTTGATTTCACTATGTGTGGTCTTCCGTCTTTTGGGAGTTCCAAGAAACTGGTACCTAGCTACATAAATTTGCACTAGTTGAATTAAATCAAGTTGGTCTTATTAAAATGATCATTTGTAGTGACACTTATAGCCATTTTGACTAAGACTGGTGTGTGTCATCTGCTCACAGCTGATTTCAATATAAACAAGATAGTCACACTTGTCCTGGAACACTAATTCTAATGAATTTAAATTCACACTCAGTACCTCTTTCATAGGTAGACAGAAGTTAAGACTTCCTTTAATAGAATAGTTTTTCTCCCTTCTTTAGGGAGTTGAGTGATGAGGTGACCAGTGCCCTGTAGCAGAACCGTCATGGCCTTGCTGTGGTGGGCCAGGCTCTCTGTGGGCCCCCAGGACCGAAGGAGCCACCAGACACAGGGATGTCACTTCTGCTTCGTCTCTCACAGGCACAGCTCCTCCGGCTCGGGAAGGAGCTCGGAGCTGTCGGGAAGCATTACCTGGCGGCTGGATTAGATATTGCATTGGTTTAATTTGTGATTTATCGAGGAATAATCTGCTTGTCTAACACTTCAGCCCCTGAGAGCTGAGATTGCCTGGGGCTCGAAGGGGGGAAGTTTCTTCGTCTTGGATTGGTGATGTATTCCTGCCAAAGGGGATGTGATTGTATAAAATTAAGAAGCCGAAGAAAATTTTGCTGTCGTGTTTATCTCACGCTTAAGCCTTCTTCTTGTATTACAGTAGTCCTGTAAGTCACTATGTATCTTAGACTCAATAGAAATCTTCCTGTGGATTTTTAATTCTTAAAGTCAAATGTTCCCCCACAACATTTGCAAAAGCAAGGTTACAGGAGAATAGCCTTAATACGCAAAAGCCAGAAGATCCAGTGAATTACTGCAGTCTTGCTATGCAAACTGAACAAAATGTAAATGGACAAATTAATGCAAGAAGGAAATCTGGGGTTTATGAATAGCTCATCTATGCATCATGACATTTAAAAAAAAAAAACAGTGCTAAATTATGGATCATCTTTAACTGCTGAAAAATCAATGGTAGAAAATAGTTAACGTTGGCACTGTGGTAGCCTGTGACATCTCTGATGCCCTTGTATACTTGCTTCTGTGTGGGACACAAGGAAGTTCCACCTCTGCTGGAATCATTTTAATAAGACTTTCAGTGGTGTTTTATTCTGCTTGGAGTTAAGTCCATCTTAGAGTGAGCAAATGTTTAAACAGAGGCAAGCTGAATGAATGTGCTCTTTGATAGAAGATAACAAAGCCCATAACTGAGAAGCTTTACTGCTGTTTGGGGAGTGTGGAGTAAACTTTGTACGCATTTATGAACCCCAAACTAGCTGTACTTACACTTGAGTCATACTAAACAAATAGAACTTTGCACCTCTGGAGCTTGTGATGCATTTTCTTTACGTGAGTACAAGAATATCTCACTTAACCTTTTAATTGGCAGGAAGAAACCTTACTTTTGTGGCCTGGGGCACACTCAACTCTGAATATGTAAAACTGATGACTTGAACTTGATCATTTAGCCGAGGGACCTCCTTTTCTCAGAAGCTGTGTTACACAAACAAGCAGATACTCTGGGATCACTAAGGGACTTTTGTATGGCCAGGCACAATAAAAACAGAAGTGCAATTCAGCTGCCCAGCTAATTAAAGTGAGGGCACCACTCAGTACTTGTGAGCACTTCGCTGCCTGACACTGTCTGCAGAAGGATATAGAGGTAGTAATGAGTTCTGTCTTCCCTACCCTTGCAGGTCTGAAGAACCTAGGCAAGTCAGATGCTGATTCATTCAGAGCGAAACCATGCGGTACTGGAATGGCCAGAGCATGTTTCTCAGGGTTGCAAATAAACAAAATTAAAGTAATAATGCCCTGCATGTGATATGATCCTGCCAGATCTGAATCATCTGAATGTGTCCTTAAGTTGCCCTTCCTCCTGACACTGGATGGGGGGATTTGAATGGAAAAGATTGACAGATCTTTCCTCTATTAGCTCCTTTGCTTAAATCATGTTTTATGATGTGTTGTAGAATAAAGAATTTGATTTGAGGCTTTAAAAGACATTTAGAGATCCCACATCTTGTATTTGCTAGTGGTAATCTATTGCAGAGCAATGAGTTCCTTTCATTTTTAAGTAGCTAATTTAGCAGAGCATACAAAGGCATTCGGAGTGTGCTCTGATTGTGTATTCTGTTCAGGCCCAGGCAAACTATAAAAGGAAATTTCAAGGAGTCGCACTGAACAGCATGTATTGCATATTTTAACAGTAAGGGGGCTAAATCATCTTAATTCTTGCTAGAACCTAGCTGGTTATGGGCTGCCTGCTGTCTCAGCAAGTTTTTAAAGTGGATTATTAACCAAATCTAAGGCTGTTTGCAGCATCTGTAAGTTTGACAGGCACATGACTGGGGAGGGGGAAAGGGGGGGCTGCTTTCAGACAAAAGCTTTTCATAGATGAGATGTCTTTCAAACAATCTTGTAATATTTTTCTGGTTTAAAATAAATAAAACAGTGCAGATGTTTTGTGCACAGACAATAGATCTTCTGTTTTATTTTTTTTTCTTTTCCAGAACTGCTTAATAAAACATGATGAGAACGGATACTCGGCAATAGTGGGGGACTTTGGTTTGGCAGAGAAAATTCCTGATCACAGGTATGTGGACTGATGAAAAAAGTCTCTCTGCACAGGGGTTGCAGAGATGAAGCTGTAGTTAGCTGAATCCCTGAGGTCCCTATTGCATTCTGGTAGACAAGCTGCAAAAAGCATCCTCAGTCTGGAGCTGTGGGCTGAATGACCAAAGTGTCTCAGCTTTAATTATGGTGCATTTTGATAGATTTAGTGGTGATGTTAGTTCCCTAAAACTGCCCCAGTGATTAGAGGATTCACTCAAACTTTTCGGTACATGCTTTGAATAGGAGATTTTTGTAAAGAGCTGTCCAGCATTCTGGATTGGGATGATTTTATAATAAATGTCCTCTTCCTTAACTGCAAAACTTTAATTAGCCTCTACCTACCTTAGTAAGCAATATTCAGTGACATTTCATTTTTTTTTCCTTCTATTTAACCTCAGAGTTAGTTGTTAAGGTTCAGAGTTGTAACCAAGAGACATTAAAAATACTCTCTAAAAGTAACGCACCATTTTGCTTTCCTTGGAGTGAAATTGTGATCTTAGCTCCTTTGAGGAAGACACAGATGACTGTCACAAGCCATGGCTACAACTGGAAATGGTTCCTTGTCCTCCCTCCGTCAGGGAGATCAAAGACAAGGATTTCATTGAAATATATGAGTCTTTGTATGGGGGAGAGAAGAGAGTATTCTGACTGTGAAACGTGCTCTCAAATTTTCTTCGCTGTCTGTTTCTACTTAAAATAAACAAAAGCCTCCTAGTTGTTATGACTGCAAAGAAAATGGTAAAGATTGACCCCTGTTATTTTAAATTGGACATCTCCCAAAGCTATAGCTTGGGAGGTTCTGAAAGCTTCCATTTATGTTAATGAAAAGAAATGATCCAAAAGTTTAACAAAGCAAACATTTTACTTTCCAAATTACTTATACTAGGATAGTAGGAGCTCCCAGTGCTTCTCTTGTAGAGTCATGTGAAGTCTTTAGCTTTTCAGGTAGTGAGAGCTTCTGTTTTATTAATACAAAGCCATTACAAAATCAGGAAGGCGGTAGCGTGTGTTCTTCATACCAAGTTCTGAGATGTCCTGAAAACTGAGAATGTGGCAATATTTCAAGTAAACACTTAATACCACAATAAATAGCAGAATGCAATTGTTGCTGTAGCCACCACTTCGGTTTGACATACTACCACCTCCATTTCCAAGTGCTGTCGTGTTGTTTCGGGTTTACTGGCTTGCGAGCCTCTGTATTTGAGGTTTTCAGTGGTTTGGTTGTCTTCAGAGATGCTGATTCCTTCAAGGTCAGATGGGGACAACCTTGAGGTATTTTTTACAACTGCAGTTTTCAACCATATAGGAACACTGCATTTTTTTCAAATTACCTATATCCGAATTACTTCTGTTTTTTCCCTATCAAAGGATTCATCTGATCAGTTTAGATATTTTTTAAGGTACAGTTTTGCAAACCTTTCAAAGAGCTACTGTAATTATATTGGCCTAGTTTCTTTTTGTGTAACAAACAGAATTTTCTTAAATCTTGGCATGATAATTGAGACTAATTCCCAACAGCAGGTTGTGCTGAATACTTTCTGTTCACAGAACAGATCATAGATATGCATTTGGGGATACCTCTATTAATGGAGAATTTGAAGTCTAGCTAGAAATTGATCTTGACATGAAGGAACCTTTATTCCTTTGTTCAGAAACTTGTGGCCTTGCACAGGGACTTAGAAACTGGAAATACAATAAATTCTTTGAAGACATAAAAGAATGTGCCAGTGACACTAGTGGAAATGAATGTAAAATACAGTATGTTATGGTGCCTGCTTGTGTGGACTTTATTTTCCTCAAAGCTTCTCTAGATACTTGAATTTACGGTACCAAACACCACAGCATTTCCGTAATGGTTGTTTCTTCTCTCTCCCTCTCTGTGCATATCTCACTTTGCATATATATGTGTGCGCACATCTATCTGTATGTATATGCTTATCTATCTGCACGTATGTATCTGTGTTATGCAGTGAGAAGTTACCAGTGGTGGGTTCACCCTTCTGGATGGCACCAGAGGTTCTCAGAGATGAACCCTACAATGAAAAGGTGGGTGCATGCAAGGGAACTGTAGTTGTCAGATATGTTTCTGCATGAGCTGAATATAAGATTTAGGACCATCATAGCGTAAAGACTATCACCAATTTAATTTGTTACATTGCTGTAGTTGGTGGCTTAAACTAAGGGAGAATGTGGGTTAAACAGCTAATAATTTTGATTCATATTGTGGCCTCTCATGCAGAAATAGAATTATCTTAAACATAGTTCACTGTTAAGATACTCCCATTCTAAAAAAACAAATATCTAGACAAACTTTACCATATTTTTGCCTAATACAAACCAACCTGATCAGATCTCATAAGAAATGTCTGGATACACTTTTTTGTTTGTTTCTTTTTAAATAGAAGTGTAGTTACTTCCCATAGTGAACTCTGCATAGAATAAAGAGGTCTTTGTGTATACTTGAAAAATTATTTTATTTACAAAAACAAACAAAAAAACAGTTGTCAAAGTTAAAACACATAGATAAAAATGTTCTGCAAAGGAATTTCTAATTTTTCCAATTTGTGGTATTGGGAAATGTTTCTTTCAGAGGAGGACCAGATCAGACTAGATTTTGGAAGCAGTATTTTGAGTCAAGTTCTTCTTTACCAAGGTTTTTCTCTTGTGCATGCAAAGATGTTCTCTAAAACACCACCAAGTTCAGTCCTACGAGTGTGACTTTCCCTGATAAAGCCCATATTGTGCCCCTTTTTTTTTTTTTTTTTTTTTTTTTTTTTTGCCAGCAGCTGGTAATCTCTTTAATTGGTAGCGCTTTTAACTTGAGGGAGAGCGGTAGCTACCTCAGTTATAAATGAAGTAATTACCATTTCAAAGTTTTGTTAAGAGTTCCCGTTGACCCAAATTAATAATAAAGTACCTAAATCTATTGTGCTATGTCCTTTACTCGCTCCAGGACATAGAGGACTAAAGAGGAAACAATTCTATCAACATGGGAGCTGGCATATAAGCTTGTGTGATACCTAAGGGGTGAGAGGGGCAGGTTCCTGCTCTACAGACCTGTATTCCACATCTCCCTTTTTTTTTTTTTAACTTGCTAAATTCAGACGGGACTCTCAGGAACTGGAGCTGTGCAAATCCAGGGGCATTCGGATAAATGATTGCTAAGCATCGTGGAAATTTCCACAGAGGTTGATGCTTGGGTACACTGTTAGCACATCTCAAGCATTGAGAAAGACATCGTTTTCTCCAGACATGCTGAATAGTGAGAAGAGAAAAATGAAGTTCTTGAACTTCATTTAAGAACCAAATGAACAAAAACAAAAAACCCAGCAACAAATTGGTACCCCAGTAATATATAAGCCTGTCATATTTTGGATATGTTTTTAATTACTGCCATTTGTAAGACATCAAATACAACTTTACTATTCCTTATGCAGGGAAGGAATTCTGGATTTTTTTTGTTTGACCTTTTTTGATACTTTTGAAGTAACAATAGTTTGAATATTTTTGTGTGTGTGAAAGTTTTAATATCGTTGCTCTTTGTTCATCAGGAGCACTGTGCTGTGAGTATGTGTTTCCTCGCATGAAAAATAAAAATTATATGACAGTTTTTAGTCATTGCAGGCCTTGTGGTGGTGGTTTACTTGTTTCCAATAACTCCTTGGGGTAAGGAGAAACTCAATGACAGATAAGAATACTGAGTATTCAGAGCTGAACCATGCAGCTATTTATTTTTTTTCCCCTTAGGCGGATGTATTCTCTTATGGCATAATTCTGTGTGAGATTATTGCAAGAATACAGGCAGATCCAGACTATCTCCCTCGTACAGAAGTAAGTGGTTACATTTATACTTTGGTGGGAGGTGGTAAATATACTGTGATAACGGCCTATGGCTGTTGTGGTACATCTGCCAAAAATAATGATGAATAGGTGTTACTTAAAGACTCTGAAAAGCTGTTTTTCTTCTGTGGTGATACTGTAAGAAGCTCCATCAAAGACAATCTGATGCAAGCTCAGCCTTTGTCCAGCTAAAATCTTCATGGGAAATCCTGTCTGAAGCCCCGGATCTGCCTGTAATTGGCAGGACACTGGGAGCGTGACAGGGACCTTCCCTTTGTGGAGCGGTGGTTCCCATAGACTCGTAGTTGTGTTGCCAGCTGAGCACTTTGAGCGCACGTACGGCTCTGTCCTCTTCGCAGCTTCCCTGTGAGAAGGGGGCAGGAACCCTTATTTTAGCATAGTCTAGACTAAGCATCGTGGATCTGATATAAAACTTAGAAAATAGAAGATCTGTTTTCTGCAGTTGGTTTTGGGGGGACGGTGGAGGGGACTCATCTGTAGGGTAGCTTTGGTCTCTGCATTGTAGCTTTCCAAACTGTGTCTCCTTCTCCAGTTCTGAAAATGCAAAATGGTTTATGATTTGAAGTGCAGCGAATAAGAGCCTTTCAGATCTTGTGTAAGTGTGTTTAAGGAACTCGGTAATTTGTACTACTAATATAGTAGTATTATCCCCTGAAAAGTTAACTGTTTTCATGATAGCTAAGCCTCTGTTTTCAAAGCAGGCTTTTGATTACACTGTGGAAGTAACCATAGTGAAAAATAATATAGAAAATCACTTTCAGAACCACACAGACAAGACTTCAAGTGCAGTGAATTGCAGTTAATTCCAGGAAGAATGATGGACTCTGAAGTCAAATCATTCTCTTACAGGTATCTTATATCAAATAATCCCTGTGGGGAATGCTGCACTTCACTGCATGACGTTTTCTCAAAATTTTCTGTCTGTGGCTGCCCGGAGAGATGGTGTTCATGGTTATTTCTGATAACTCCACGGTGGCAGCTGAAATGACGATGCTTTGGGCTAGATAGCAGACTTCACTTATATCTCTGTTCTCTGTGCCATATTCTTGTTTGTACAGAATTTTGGGTTAGATTATGATGCCTTTCAGCACATGGTGGGAGACTGTCCCCCTGACTTCCTCCAGCTGGCCTTCAACTGCTGTAATGTGAGTATCCAAACTGGTCAAAACAGGAGTTCTCTCTCTCTGGTTTTTGAAGACAGAGCTTGAAGCATTTACAGAGGAAACTGAAGTGCTAACCTATAAAAGGGCATACATTCTGATAACCCAGGAAGTCTCTTCTAGTTTTTTTATATCCTGTCCTCTGCAAAAAGGCCCATCGTCTACTTTTGCAGTTCCATATTCTGTCATGCCAAACAGATGACCCTGGCACACTGAACAGCTTTGTGCGGGCTGCTCAGGCTGATCATAACCAGTTGTTTGCTGTTGATGCTGGCTGGCCCTCGGGCAGACAGAATCCAGCTGTTATTGCAGGCAGACCTCCTGAGCTGTGGAGAAAGGACTCTCCTGTTGCTCACACAGAGAGGGGATGGAGAGGGCACAGGCAAATAAAGAGAAAGCAGTAAGTTGCTCTAACGTCTATTTGCTGCCCTTTGGGAAGAAGGATAAACCTCCAAATACCTAGTCTGTATTCTAAAGAGGAGAAGAAAAGAAAAAAAAAATCTTGGACCCAAAAGATTTAATATCAGTAAGGCAATGTACAGTGTGGAGTAAACTTTTTGCTAGTTTTTGAGTAAAGCTCTAATTGTTCTGGGTGCCTTGATAGGTCTTCTGTGGTTTGAAAATTCCCAGGATCAGTCTCGTGGGTGTTCCATAAAGGAGGGTACAAGTCCATTTATAGAGTAGAACTAGTTTAGCTGAAATAAGAGAACCCGAGGTTCAGCTGTCTCAACTGAAGTTGAGCATGTCAAGGGATCTAATCTTGAGGGTGCCAGTTTGCACACCTTAAATTGATGCTACTTCTAAAAATTTTCTGTTAAAATAGTTTGCTTAATACTCCGGAGTCAGTGACAGCACCATATCCTAGAGAACATTTGTAAGAAGTGTCAGTAGAAGCTTTGGTTCCTGGCTCTGCTCATGATTTTCAGCTTTTGGTTTCACGTCAGCACTGCTGCTGAAAGAAGCAGCAGTGTCCGTTTGTACCCTCCATACGAACCCTTGCCCGAGCTGTCTTTTCAGCTTGCGTTAATACAGAGGCTTGCACAGAGAAGAGTGCTGTAAAGATGAGAGTGTAAACAAGTGGGGGGAATGCCCTTACACGGTGTTAAAAGTGTTTTTGGCATCGCCTCTGATACCAGTTCTCTTCGGTGCTTTCATCTCCTGGGACCTGCAAGGCAGTGTCAGGGGGGTCCTCGGAGAGGCTGTTTGTTTACAAAGCACCAGCGTTCCCTTTGTGCTCGGAATGAGCTCTGCCTGGGCCTGCCTCTTAGAAAAAAGCCCTTAGAAGGCTGGAGAACAGGAATTGAGTCAAGCAGAATCTTTTTTAGTAGTGTAATGAAGTTAACTTTTAGCTGCCAAATTAGGCACTGCTACCTACAGAGTTAAACATATATTTAGGGCTGTATTGAGAATGATGAAATAAATGCCTTCTAAAATACAACTTAAATTAAGCTGCTTGCTCTGCAGTATGGTTTTAGTGTCAGACTTTATGTCCATTTCTGATAGGGTGAGTTGAAATCCATGCTAATGAGCGGAGGGAAGAAGTTTTACCTAGGCAATCAAGTCAGATACACTTCTGTACTGTGCTACTTTGTCCAATTACATAACCAGTCTTGTTTCCTGGGTACTATGGGGTAATTAAAGCAAAGATAGAACATTTTAGACTTTGAAATCTGCAGTGCCATTTATGTGGATTTTAATTAAAGCCACAAGGAGCTTATGGAAAAAATAGAAGCTTTTAAAGAATGTCATAGCTAAGTTGTTCTGTTTAATTCTTTTTCTTTCAGGCAGGTTTTTGAAATTATGCTGCTATGTACTTTCTGGCTGATAACTGAAGCACAGAAAGAAATCCTTGAACTGAGAAAGCTTTTTTTTTAAAAAAAAAAAAAAAAAAAAAAAAGGCAAAAAACACCCCCGCAAGCTTCTTCCAAATGGCAAATCTAGCATCTTCCTCCTTTTCCGTTTAAAATGTGCCCTAGAATGCTGATGGCTTGATAATTAAACTTGAGAGATAACACCTGGGATACAACATGACTTTCCTCCATTCCTGCCACCACCCTGTCTTGAATTTCCTCAGTTCCTTCAAATTGTTCCTCTCCTGTCAGCTATGAAGCTAGAACAGCATCGACAAACGCGTGTGAAATTCTGGCTTATGTGTCTGTTCACAGATGGATCCAAAGTTGCGTCCTTCATTTACTGATATTGTCAAAACACTGGAGGATATTTTAAACCGTTTGAGAAACGAGGAGTCTGAGAGAGAGAGAAAATTTTTCAACATTGACAACAGCGAAAGAAAGCCTAAAGGTAGGTGTCTGCATTAGCACAGAGATTACTGCAGGCTGATGGTGAAGGTTCAGTGTTCACACTTTGACGGTAGGGGATTCAAAGGTGTGTGTTACTGTTTATGAATAATGTTACCCTAAGCCTGAAAATGATTTTGAAAATGAGAGGCTTGAATGCTTTCTATGAAGCAGTCTAGTGCCACCTTGTGTGGGGAGCAAAACTGCAAATGTTTGTTATAGGTTGGGGAACATTCTGACTTGGATATCTTTTGCATTGGTAGACCTCTCCCTCTGGAAACTTAGAGAACAGTAAAATGATTTCATATTTATATCTGTAATCAAGTAAATTGTGCATTTCAAGCCAGATGGAGCAATATGCATGTTGTAGTTCTCTCTCTGCAGAAATGCATGAGAGAGAGGATGGTTAAAAGGAACGTGAATTCTTTTCTCTTTCCTGGTGTGCTCCCTCTGGAGCACCTCTCAGATCTGCATCCTGTTCTGGCAGTGTTACCCTAACAGTTCTGGGAGTTGCAGAGTCTTTCCTGAGTGGAGCACCTAATCCAAACAGCAGTATTTCCAGGGAAAAGCAGAAAACCATGTGTGTTCATTCTGCAAATGGTAGCTAAAAGGAGATACCTCCTCTTCCTACCCATTCAGCTGTCACTGCTCCACCATAGCATTTTAGACACATTAAGAGCTAGTAGCAGCCAGATGATCCAGACATCAAATTAGCATCTTTTTCTAAACAATTATATCCTAAACAACTATCACTCTTTTCTAGTGTGCATCTTATATACATACATGCACACATATGTATATATTTTTGTGTATTTGTGGATATGTGTATGTAAATAAATGCATATATACTCATGTGTATATTATATATGTATAATATTACATATATATACCTATGTATATGTAGTATGTACATAATATATACCACTGTACACCAATTCTGCCATTCAATATACTAGCAGTTTGAAGGGACATTAAAATATAGCATTTACATAGGAGCTGGAAGAGAGAGAAGACTTTCATTCATACCAAGTTTTTGTACAGTTTTTCTTTTTTTCTTTTTTTCTCTGAAAACAGTACTGTTTTGCTGAATTGGCACTCTCCATAATGTGGGTGGCAGATCTGAACATTAAATGATAAAGAAGCAGTCTTAATTCCACTGCCTAGAGAAGTAAGATGACATTAGTAGTATCTGCACTTCCTCAAGTCTTCAAGATGACTTTTAGCTAGTTTGACAAAGTGGAGGGAATATCTTAAATGTAAGTTTTGGCTACTTTATATTTAAAACATGCTGTGAAAATGGTGTTAGTTCCCAAGTTAGAAACCAGTACTACACTGGGGTGAAGGGAATGATGTCCTGTGTTTTTGCAGAAACTTGTAAGCAACCAGCAAACGAGTCCTTGTGCAAGGTACTTTGGAACACCAGAAATGCACCTTTTCCTCTACAGTTCTCATGAAGGCTCTGGGAGCGAGCAGATATGAAGGCATAAAACTTCTTTAAGCTCAGGGTATTTCTTTTCTTCTACTCAGGGTCAATTGAAAAAGGACCAGGAGTAAAAAGACTGAGTTCCCTGGATGATAAAATCCCACCCAAGTCACCTCGCCCACGTCGGAATATCTGGCTGTCCCGCAGCCAGTCGGATATCTTCTCCCGCAAGCCTTCCAGGAAGATAAACGTGCAGGATCCCTACTATACGCCAAACAAGGGGTTAGGCCGGAAAGTTAATCCCTTCAATGCCAGGGAGGACCTCAAGGGGGGCAAGATCAAATTCTTCGACATGCCAAGCAAGTCTGTGATCTCCCTTGTGTTTGACTTGCATTCTCCGGAGGCGGGCGGTGGCCTCAAGGCCAGCCAGTGCCAGCTCCGGCAGGCGTGCGGCACGGACTGGCCGGAGCTTTCCCTGCTCCCGGGGAGGAGATGCAGGTCGCTGCCCATCTCCCCCGAGCTGCCGCATAAGGAATACGGCCTCTTCGGGGGCCTCTCCTCCACTGTGGGCAGGTGTGACCCAGCCCAGCTGGGCGCAGAGGTTCGACAGAAACTCTTGAGCAGCAGCAAATACGGCGTGTCGGAGATTCCCCCCTTTCAAGCCAAGCTGCACAGGCCAGAGTTTCTTCTCGTTCCAGGACAAGAGGAGGATATGGACTGTTCAGATGGGCCAGTGCCCCAAGAGGAAAATGGATTTTATTCCATTGAGAACACATGTGAAGACCCAGCACGTAATCAGCCTTCAGCCCTGGCCCAGCTTGAGCCAGTAGCCTGCAAAAGGCTCCCAGCTGAGAACTCAGTGAACCTGGAGGGACATGGCTCCTCACAGGTGTTTGCAGGTTGTCCCCCTTCCGAAGAGATGGAGGTGGAAGACGACCAACTGAAAAATACTCTGCTGGAGTCTGCGAAGCCTCTGTTCAGTGTCAGCCCTTCCAGGGAGCTGAGGAGAGAAGCCCAGCCGTTTGGTGAGCAGGATGGGGACGGCGCTGCCCTGGGGTCTTCGACCTCCTCCAACATCTCCGCAAGTGGCAGCACACAGTCAACTTGTGACCTTTGAAGAGCGTGTGCAAATAGGACATGACCTTAGGGTAACTGTTGTTCCCAATCACTTTGACTCTGTTTTTCTACAATGCTGGGTCCCACACGTCTGAAACAGACTCAGCAGATTGTAGAAATGGGCTGTCAAACAGGAGGCTGCAGACAGCGTTGGGAGAGAGAGATTCTTTTGACTTTATTTCAACTTGTGCTTATCCTCCCCATTTGTGTTAGGAGGGAGAACTACTCCCTCCCGAATGTCCGTGCGATGCCCCATAGTTTCTTCTGAGCAGTAGTACCCACAGCTAGGGTCTGTGTTAAGCAGTTTGACCTGGATTTTGGCATGGAAGGTTTTAGGGCCTTAAGCTCCAGGTTGGCGAGAGAGAGAATCCCTTACGATTTCCCCCCTCCTCTGACTTACGAGCCTCTCAAATCACTGCAGTTTTTGCGTTAATGTTCTACCAGCAGTGTGCATGAATCAGAGCTTTCCCCCATCCTAGAAATGGGATAGAGATCTTCAGAGCTGTGGTGTGCACGCAGGAACGCTTTCTGGTCCCAGAGGGGCTATGAACACTGCTCCTGCTGCATCAAAAAGCTCTTGTTTCAAAAGTAGCAGAACCCAAACCTCTCCTGCTGGTAGCAATCTGCAGGCTCAATCACCTGACAAGTATTTTGAGATTAACGAGAAGTATCTGTTTGCTGGCATTTCGTTTTCCGTAGGATTTGGATATCAACGCAGTAAGCACCACACTTCCTTGCCCAGCAATCCACGTACCTCAGCCCAGCTGTGGAGGAGGAGGATTTTGCCTGGGGGACAAGAAGGCACAAGAGGAGCCGTGTTCCAGGCATTGCCGTTGCTGTGCTTCTTGGGGAGCCGTCAGTGAAAACTGCACGGAGCTCCTTGAGGAACGTGAGCACTTTCCTCTAAAGAGCTGAGCAGACTCCACAGTCTCTGCCTGCAGAATGCTCAGCTGCCCGCAGCTGGGTCGCACCTGGCTGTTAGCGCTGAGCTGGAAGGGCCACGCTCGGCTCCCTCTCTGGCTGGCAGCCCATCCGTGGCACTGATGCCACTGCAGGAATGATGCTCCCTGCGCAAGGCAGGGCTGCCCGCGTGGGGCCGTCCCCGAGCGGGTGAAGTGCCAGTGGCTGCTCGCGGAAGGGCAGTTGGCTCATCAAAAGGAAGAAAAAAAATTTATCCGGCTGAAATATTTTTTCCTCATTTTTCCGACAAAGATGTCATCTTTGATTTCTCCTGTCACTGATGACTGTGAACATATATGTGTTTTTTTGTTTTTTTTTTCCCTCTCCACCAGCAGGTATATGTGAAAGGAGCAGTGACATATGGCTGCTGGCTGGAAAGAGCATCAGAAATCCTTGCTCTGGTCCTACTGCAGTTTTCAGGAGAACTTGTTGTATGATGATATTTGTACAACTTTTTTGCCTTTTTTTTTCCCACTCTCATTGTTAGCTTTTTTGTTTCTCTCTTTTCTTTTTAATGTACATTATCATTCCTAACTGAGGTAGGCATAGCCTGCCTGCAGAGCAGACAGGTGGTGATGCAGTCCAGAATTTTGCCCCAGGTAGCTGGTTACACTCTTGCTGCCCTCTTGTGAAGAGGGAAAATGTAAGCTGGTATGTCCTGATGGAAGCAAGACGATCCCTTCTTTCCTCATCTCACAGAAAGGAGGGTGCAGAAAGCCTGATGCTCCTTCTTGGCTGAGATACTGAGCTTTCTGGAGGCATAGGTAACTATTTGGGGAGCTACAAGACCTTCTCTTGTGAAATATGCCTGAAACTAAGCAGTGGCTGCAAAGAATTAAATGAGAAACCCAGTGCCCTTAAATTGCTTAGTACACTCTTTGCCAAATTAGGCCATTCTTTGCAGTTTTAAAGAGAAAACATCCATCCTTACCAAGACTATTTCTTTGACCCGCACTGCTTGGCCTCTCTAAGGTGCTATCTGTAGAATAGTCTGTCCTGTGTATCCTGTCTATTGTTCTGGTGTCTTCAGAGTGTGGAGCAGCTCGTACGGCTGGTGCTGAGCGCACGTGACTTTCTTGAGGACAAGAAGCCAGCCAGAAGAACTCAAATACCAGCTACTTGTCTGCCTGGTGCCTGCTTTTTCTTTTTTCTTGCACTTTTTTTTTTTCCTTTCCAATGTAACCTTTTAGGAGGAAAACCATCAGCACCAGCTTCTGTTGTCACGAGACACACAGAATTGTGTGACTTCAGACACACCAGCAATAACACGTTTACTTGTGGATCACCAGGCCGCAGGGAAGCTGCCCGGTGTCCTGCAGCCTCCGGGTGCCCCGGGGCTGGTCCTAGCCCTGCAGGTCAGCAGCGCCGGCACCTCCGCTGTGGAGCCTCTTGTCCTGGAGGCTCTGAGCTCTCCTCACACACGGGCCGTGCGGTCAGGCTGGAGGCACCTCTATGGCACCTGTCCCACTGACCTCATTGTCTTGGGCTCTTGCACAGTTGTCTCTTAAAAATATTTCCCTGCTTTTAACAGCGCTCTTGTAAAGCACCATGGCTAAAATTGTTTTCTTAAAAATCCACTCTTTAAGCAAAGCCCGATACGCAGAGAGCACCTCTGTTGGCTTGTGCACCTCTTTACACTGAGGTAGAGGTGTCCGAAGCACCAAGGAGTAATGGCTCAGCCCGTTCCTGGAGCCCTGGTCTGTGTTGCAGAAGAGGCAGGTGTGTAAAGCTGGAAGCCAGAGGTATTGGCTTAACAACAGCCACAGGCTTGCTAAAACCCAGCATCTGCACAGTGCAGCTGGCGCTCACTGCGTCTCATCCCGTAGGTCGCATAAAGCAGATTCTAGGTTGCATCTAGTAAATATTTCTAGGCTTTCTGCCCACTTGAGGGTGCTTTTCTACTGGGGGCCATTTTCTGACAGCTACTGATGAACATGAATGCAAACAGTGATCCACGTGGTCAGCAAACTCCTTGTTTTATAGTGATGTGACAAAAGTTTTATTCTGAATGGATTTTATCGTGATTTTTGACTTTCTTACAGAAGCAATCCTTGCTCTTTTAAAAGACTTTCTACACACTGCTAGGTTCCCTGAAGAGATCTAAGATGTTTTTAATTCACTTTAAATCTTCCTATGTTTAATTCATTTAAATGTTTGTTATAAGCTATTTTTTGTTGTGGTTGCAGGTGGATAAAATGCAACTAAGAGGATGCATGTGAATTGCTGCCCCTCAAAAGTAATGCTGCAAGACAAAGGGGTTAGTAGACTTATATTTGTTGGAAAGGTATTGATGTATTTTGTGTAACAGAACATTGGTATTTTTGCCAGTACAACTAAAGACACTTGAATAATTCCTGTTTGCACTTAATGCTATTGTTTATATTGCATGTCACTACATTTCTATGCAAAACAAATAACTTTTTTGGGGGGAAGAGGGGCAGCCAGATATTTGATTAAGTAAGTTTAAAAGACCTTTGCAAGATGATCTATTTTCATATTTATGAAGGAGTTTTACGTCTTAATATTTTGCAGACTGTAAATAGCTCAACTTGTAATTAAAGGCTTAGGAGGAAGTTGATAGCCTGTGTATAATAGTAAGTTAACACTGCCAGGAAAAAAAAATCTTTGCAAAACAACTTTTCTAATATTGTGGATATTTATGAATATGTAAAGAAAGCACGTCTTGTTTTTATGTTGATTGACCTTCTGACTTTTTGAGCTATAGAAATGGTGTATGTTTTATTGGAACTGCAATAAGAAGTAACCAAAGATGAATCCAGTTAAATATTTTCGTAATTTTTTCTTGGTCAGGTTTTGTAAACTTTCCCAACTTGCTTTCAAAATAAAAATTAAATCAAGCATTGAGTCTTGTGATTAAAACAATTGAGAGAAAAAAAAAAAAAAAAACTCATTCAAGTGCTTGCTTAAGCTATGGATGATGCTACTAGTTTGGGGTTGGGATAGAATCTTTGTTATTTTGTGCTGAATTATGAGCAAAGTGTTGTTCTTATTCAGAGCGTATTACTTCTCACTAAGGTGTTAGGCTGCTGAGTCCATGAGGCTTGAGGACTCTTTCCTCGTAGTGCTGTTGAAGAGCAGGTAGTGACTTGTGATCTGAAAGACAAATCAGCTTTTGCCAGTTCTCAGTCCATAGCTACTCTGTTCTAGCCCTGCAAAATTTGTCTGTGTTGTGACCTGCATTAAGGTAAAGTGTGAATTGGAGGTGGAAAACATTTCCAAGTGGGTCTTCTCAACCAAGTGAATGGTCTGACCCAGGTCAGTGCCTCTCCCCCACTCTCCTTTTTTTTAAACCTCCTAGACTTCCCTAAAAAGAAAGGAAATAATTGTGGGAAGGTTTTAGGGAACTACCCTACCCAGTGTAGGGTACTGAAAGCAGTAACACTTGACTCAAATATTCAAAAAAAAAATTGCTTTAAGATCTGACCTGCTTTCTTCTGTTTTGTAGCAAAAGCATCTTATTTTCCTGCAAGAGCTGTTCACAGCAACTTCAGTGAAACTAGTGTGGGGAAACAACTTGCAGCTTTCAGACCTGTTTTTGTAGATAGATTCTCACCTTTAGTACAGGCTGCTTTTGAAGGGAGGCCCTATGTTAAACTCCTCTAGGTGAAGCAATAGCAGCATGTAGTAAAGCCCAAGGATAACAAGGATAAAAGCAAAATGTGGGAGGCAGCTGTGATTTTACTGTGCTACAAACTTTAAGGAGGGAGCATGCTTCTGTTTCCTAACTTACTTTACCAAGGGATCACTCCTTTCATTTTCTGCAGGAATATTAGCTGTGAGTGTTTTTCCTCCAAAAATCCCTCTGGATCCCGAACGCTTGAGTTTGCAGCTGGAGAAGTGCACATTTCATCCTCCAGCCTCACCTGCTCTTCACAGCCCAGGCTGCTGCTCAGGAACAGACACCACAGGGAATGCTTATGGAGAGCAATTTAATGGGGCAGAAGTTAAAACAAAAGCAAGACTAAGAAATTTGCTTCTCTCCCGGTCAGATCGTGATGGAATGAAGTCAAAACCTTCAACACTTTAGGGAGAGAGGAGGAGGAAGAAAGGGGGGGAACAAAACAGTTCTGCAAGTCTTCTAGTCACTGGCCCAGGCCAACTTCATCTTCTGGTTGTGAGCTTTGGAAGACTTAGAAAAGGCGCTCTTCACTATTTGAAGGGGCACCGATTTCCCACTGAGGTACAGTTTATTATGACACTCAGGCAGCCAGGGCCCTTCATCAGCGTCCGTGCCTGTTCCTTTCTTAAGCATCTGCACGTAAGCCATGATGTAGCCAGTCATGAAGGCGTCGAAGCCAGCGCGGTGGGTTCCCCCCTGGGAGGACTCCCTGGGCTTTCCTGTAGCGGAGGCTGTTTCGGTCCCAGAGCTGTCTGGGCAACTCGCTGAGCCTGTCCCAGCAGGGCCCTCTGCCCTCCCTTCCACTTGGTCACTGTCAAAGCCATTCCCCTTGGCAGAGGGGCTCACAGAGGCTTCCATGGGGGCAGCGGTTGCTTCGGGGCTCCCTGAATGCTCCTCCCCCTCAGCATGTGCTGGGGTGTCTGAGCTCACCTCCGGTTCCATGTCGCTCTCCTCCAGGTGCCTGTCCTCAGCGCTGCCCGCGCTCCCTGCCAGCTCCACGGCAGCTGCTGGCTCACAGGGACAGCTCTGCTTCCGCGGTGGTCCCTCCTCCCCGTTCTGAGCTAGCTCCATTTCTTGCCCTGAGCTTTTCTGTTCAAATTCCTTTGCAGAGCCTTCTACGTTCTTCCGACGCTTCCATTTGTGCTTCCGCTTCTTCCGCTTCTCCCAAAGCTTGTCATCCTCGTCAATTATCAGGTCGATATTATGAGACTGGGGACACTTCATTCCATTTGGGCACCATCCATAAGCCTAAGGAGAAAGAGAGAAGTCAGCAGCCACCAGCCTCCTTGCTAAGAGCAGCAGGAATCTGCATGTCAGAGCAGATTCCAAGTTCATGCCTCTTCCTAACACATCAACCTCTAGTTCACAGGCAGAACTGAAACAGGACAAGCGTCTGAGCAACTGAGAGCTGGAGGTTGGATGCAAGACTCCCAGAGATCCCCCCCAAGCTGTAGTATTCCATGGCAGTAATGAGCAGTACAGGGAAAGGCTCCATTTTGCCCCCAAGAATCAACCTGCATATGATCCAAGTGGCAGCACCAACACTGGAGAGGCTGTGGATGACACTGCTACAGCCCCAGTGGCTGCAGATACGTAAGGTTGTTTTATTGGTAATAAAGATACAGAAGAGAAAAAAAAAGACCTTTCTTGCTTAGAGAACAAGACAAATTCAGTTAGAATTTTGGTCCTTCCAGGATGCAGCTGGTAGGGTGACTGATACCATCCCGCTGTCCAGGACTGTGGAGATTCTCTGAAACCCGGCCTCTCCTGAACCTGTGGAATTCACTGCTTCGGAGCAGAGCATGAGGTTTCTCCTTTCAGCTCTTAAGTCACCTCAACCTTGAAAATCTTCCCTCCTTGTACCATGCAACAAGGAAATGGAAGTTCCCAAACGCTTTCATACCACCTCCTGATCTGGCCACACTTGGCTCTTCCCATGGAGCCAGGTAGGAAGCTGAAGTTCAAGCTACTTACCGAAAATTTCTCGCAGACAGGCACCTTATTTGCCTCTTCCACGTTGTGCTTTTCTTCTTCCAGCGCACGATAGTCGATGTAGCGGGACATGCCAGCCGGGTAGCTGCAGAACTCGATGGAGAGGTGCTGGCTGCCGGCCTCCTTCAGCTTGCTGTTCTCTCGCTTGCTGGAACACACAAGTGGGCAGTTACTGCAGTTAACTCAGGGAGGGCAGCCCACAACAGAGCTGCAGTGAATCTCAGCTCTCTGCTCTCATGTTCTGCAGCCCAAGCCCCAGGAGGGCAGCCTGCTGGAAAAATATTTGCTCCAGGGAGTATGTCTCCAAGAAGCAGTTGCCTCCATGCTGCTTTCAGACTTTTGTACCTACAGACAAGGACAACACTGTTATTGGTGAAGCAAGGGGAGAAGGGCAGCCATACCTTCATTTCAAATCCTGTGACATTAATAGTCACCTTGAACATTTCTATACGTGTTAAGATAGCATCTCCTGATATACAAGTCACTAAAATGCACTATTTTTCCTCTGCACAAAGAGGTCATGATGTCAGCATAGAGGAGATGCAAGGGACTGTAGCACTACCCAGGTCCTGGTTAGATCGAGCAGCAAGTGCAGAGACAGGGCCCAAACTGGCTCACGAACTGCACAGATGTGGCTACTTCTAATGTGTGTATCTAGAAGACATCTCGGAAGATACCTGTGAGGAAACTGGAGAGCCAGTCAAGACCCCCTTGGAATGAGAGCAAAACCTTTGCTTGGAATGAAAGTGAGGGGATTTGTAGCTCTCCCCACATGCAGACAGGACCAGCACCACAGAGCTGACACACAGCGTCAGACAGCGCAGGGAATCCACTCTTCACCTGTCCCCGCCCCTGCAAAACTGAATCGCAAAGAGATCCTGAAGACAGAGCCTGACTGACAGTCATTCTGCTTTCTCTCTAGCAGCTTCCTCTCTGCATGAGTTACTGCCATGTCCCCGGGGCACTGCAGGACCAAGCAATCATGCTGCCATGCAGCAAATCAGATTAGTTTTCAGACAGACCAGTCACCGAGTGATCACTGCTGCCAGCTGAAGTTGGAACTTCCCTTTCAGCAGTTACCCCGTGAACAGATAAAATAATAAAGCACATTATGAACTGCACCCTTATGCAGTCAGTGCCCAGCCTAGAGCAGGAAAGTAGGGAAAAGCACGGTACAGAATCACCTTAAAAGCATCTTTTTTTCCTCCCTCATCAGGACAGCACAAGCACTTAAATCACTGTCCCCTCATAAACTTTAAATTGCAGACTGCTGCTTACCACTTCTTGTAAGCGTACTCCAAGTACGAGGCGACGAAGCGGGTCTCAAACTCGCAAGCATACTTTGTGTCATATATTCCTGCTGGAAACATTTCTGAGAGGTCAGCAGTGAAAGTGCCAAGGCTCTCGGGAAGGTGAGCATAAAAGCACTGGTACAGGAACACCAGGTCAATCAGGCCGTTATGGAGGATGAGGGGCTTCTTCGCTCGTATAAGTTCCAGGAAAAAGGTCCGAACGCTCCTGCTCTGGTTTTCATTGCCCTGAAAGAAGAAGGATTCATTCAGCAAGTTACTTGGTGTCCTGACTTGCCCCTCTACCAGGGGGTTCACCGAGCTGGCTACAGCAGGATACTGCTTTCGTCTAGGTTGGTTTTGACCGGCCTGGATATTTGAAATAGAAGATACAGTGATGGAAAACACGGATATAAAAAGCATAGAAGGGAAGGATGTCCTGCAGGCAAGATCCCAGCTCAAGCCCCGCTTGCACAACCGTGTGTCCCGCACAGCAGCTGTAGCAAGAAGAGTCCAGGGCTGGAGGGCAGTGGGCATCCTCCCTGCACTCCCTCTGCAACCGGTGCAGAACGAGCTGCGGAGCAGCCGCCGGGGAGGGATTCGCGGGGAGGAAGCGGGATTCCGCGGGGCCGCCGTTTCGCACCTTGTCGTTGCCCTTGTGGTAGGGGATGCCCTGCGAGTACTGCTTGTTGAAGTCGAAGCCGTGCTGCACCAGGAACTGCACCGACTGCGGCTCCACCACGTAGTCGTCGGCGCAGAGCAGCGTCAGGTTGTAGA
>JAWLRI010000763.1:6300931-6317478 GCA_034781795.1 Crypturellus tataupa
CGGCGGGAAGGGGATCTCGGGAGCAGCGGCCGGCTCCGCCTCGAGGCAGCGCGGAGTCTCGCTCCTCCCCGGCGGGCCGCAGGGCAGGGAAGGCGGGTAGCGAAGCGCCCGGCGCCTGCGAGCCGGGAGACGAGGGGGCTTTGGAGGGGGTGCGCAAGGAGCGCGCAGCAGGTTTTCCTGCTACGGGGGCTGCGTCGCGCTCGGCTGCGAAGAGCCGGCGCAGGGGCCGCGCGGAGGCCCTGCCTGGCACGGGGAGCCGCCTGCCGGGCACTGCCAGCGCTCAGGGCCCGCACGGGCGCCCAAGACTGTCTCTATGGAGGCGCCACGGGCTGATACCCACGGGTGCCCCTGCCCACAGCACAGGGAGGGCCAGGGTGCTGCCGGCCCCTTCCCACTGAGCGCCGGGGCGCCCCGGTGTGCGGGGTGTCCCCGGGGACATGGGGGTGATGGCGGGTGGTTGCTGGCTGCTCTGTGGAGGGAGTCTGGGATTCATGAGGGGATGGTCCAAGCTGACCCTGCCCAGCTACATCTGCACCCAATCCCAACACTCTGTCACCTCAAAATCCCTTTGGACCCCGCACTGTCCCCGTGGCTCCCAGTCTTGCTAGCATCTCAAAACCCCTCTGGGCCCCCAAGCGGGGATCCCCCTCCACCCACAGCTTTTGTGCCTTCCTCTCCTTGTTCTGGGGGGGGAGCCCCTTGCCCAGTCACTGCCCCGACTGTGTTTGCACAGGCTGCCCTTCCTCAGCTTATCGTGTTCTTGTGCCGATCCCAGGTGCGATAAACCTTGCAGCGAAGTCAGCACCCGGCTGACGCGCTGAGCGAGCGCCTGTTTGCGTTGGGGCAGGGGCGATCCACCGGCACCGTGGTTTGTGCGTGTGATCAATGCATGAAGAAGGACCCGCTTCACACGAAAGAGAGAAGCAGCAGCGTGTTTTTTTGAGAAATGCAGTGACTGAGGAGAATTCCATAAACAGGGCAGTGATTTAAGGGGGGTCAGAAATGCAACTTAGCAAAGTTTACTGAAGTTCTGCAAAGTTTCAGCATGTTAGGAGGCACTTACTGAGGATTTGTCATGGGTGAAGAACCTCTCAACCTTGAGAAGCAACCCTGAGGGATGCCCCTGCTCGAGAGGAGGTTCTTCCCTGCAGCTGCTGCCCTGCAGGAGAGCCCACCGAGCTCTGGGCTGCCTCTATTGGGGGGGGAGATGATTGACTCATAGGCATATTTGCCTACTAGATGGGTTTTAGTTGGCACATGCTCCTTTAGCCCCTGCCTATGTGCTGTTTGCAGAGCCATGAGGCAGCAGGGGAAGAAGAGCACATCATTTGGGAGGCAGGGAGAGGGCAGAGTGGCGGCCTGTGTGATCATGGCCACTGTGGAGCCACGTGGACCCGTTGCCAAGGGCTAGTTGTGGGCTCATCATGTGGCAGGGAGACCTAGGGACTCTCCCAGCTCGTTGGGCAAACCACAACCACAGGCCAGTCCTGGTGCGATGGGACTGCAAGACCTTTTGGACAAAGTCCCATATGGCAGAGTCACTCCGGCCTGGGGACAAGGTAGGAATCTGCTTAGACTTTCTTTGCCCAACAGCAGGTTTAAAGCATTGCCAGGCACCCTGTGAGTGACACTGTGTCCCCCTGGCACGGCCCAGGCTCAGATGCAGCAGCAGGACCCTGTAGGCACGTGGCACCGTGGGACAGTGCCTGCCTTGTTGCGGTTCCCAGGCAGGCAGTGGCAGCCGCAGAGCCGTCCCCATCTCCGGATGGGCTCTTCCCCTCCCTCCCGGGCGGAGGGGGCCGGGCCAGGAGATAAAAGAAGGGACAAGGGCCGGCTGGACATTGCGGACAGCAGCCAGGCCTGGGGAGCTGAGGTCTGGCCGCAGGACAGGGCGGACGGTTGCTCCGGCGGCGGGGGAAACGCACGGTACCTGGGAATCGTTCCCGTGCGGCAGGGAGGGAAGAGGGCTGGGAATTGGGACCCTCCACCCAGACCAGGTAACCCCTGCCCCTTCCCCACCGGCCTGGATCAGCCCATATCCCCATATCCTCCACATACCCACATGCCCGCTGGGTATGGAGAGATGGGACATATCTGGGTGTGGGAAGGATTTTGGAGGAAGGGGGCATAGGACAAGTATTGAGGATTTCAGGGGCTCATGCAGCCCTCTAAGACATTTATTGGGTATTGAGGACTTCAAGGTGGCCTGAATGTTAAACTGTCCATGTCTGAGTGACTTCTGAGCCAAGGCTGAGCCTACAAGGCCTGTGTCCGTGCCTAGTCCTGGGGCAAAGTCAAGCTGTTGGCCAGCGCTGTGTTTGGCTTCCAAGGGTGGAAGGGTTGAGAAGCTCATGGGCAAAGCAGGACCTTCTCCCGCTGTCATGCAGCACCACGGTCTGTCTGTCCATCCCGCCGTGAGCATTGACGGTGAACCCGCTGGTGAGAAACGGGTGAGCAGGGAGCAGAGAGGAGGGCAGGGGCGTCCGGCAAAGGCCTTTCCCGCTTAGGGCAGGTGCGGGAAGGCGAGAGGGCCATCGGCCCCAGCTCGCGCCCTTTGCACCGCGGTGGGACTTTACCCGGGCAGCGGGGAAGCCGAGGCACTGCGGCTGCCGTGGCCTGCGAGAGCCAAGGCTCGGGAACCAGGCACACTCCTCTCCAAAGCTAAGCCTTTAAGCCCCGTTCCTGGAGGAACGAGGCCCTGTCCCGCAGCCCACGGCTCCCCCTCCACAGCAGGTGTCCTGGCTCCCAGGGCCACGCGGGGCCCCACAACACTGCCCGCCATTGAGGCCCGCGGCCAGGGCTCACGCGGGAATGAAGCGGCTCTTTGTGTCCCCTGCACAAACTGCCATTTCGCTGTGGCACCAGCGGGTGCTTCTTGCCAGGACGGCAAAGCAGGGTGCCAGGCGGGGAAGGAGCCGGGGTGCCAGTGTCCTTGGCATTGTCATCAGTATGAAAGGACATTGAGGTCTTAATACCCTGCTTTCTTCCTCCTCTTCCTCTGCAGGGCTGGGATGGGGCCGGCAGTGCTGGCCCTGGCTGCCTGGCTGGTGGCGGTGGTGGCGGCCGAGGGGGCGGCCAACAGCAGCCGGATCTGCCAGGCGGCCCCGGCGTGGACCGTCAACGGCTCCAGCCCCATGGCGGGGGTGGCGGGGCAGGTGACGGTGGTGGCCTTGCTCAAGGCCAGCTGACACTTCTGCCTGAGGCAGGCCCGCAGGTGAGGCCAGCTCCCCCATGCCAAGGGGCTCCTCGCTGCCGGGGGACACGCCATGGTGGCTCTGGCGAGTGGCGAGACCCCGCGTGGCCCCTGGTCCCCCTCAGACGCCATCTCTCTCCCCACAGCCTTGGGGACTTGCGAGAGAAGCTGTCTCGGCAGGGCATGGCCGACGTGCACTACATGATCGTCAACGAGAAGGCACCGCTGTCGCGGGTCATGTTTGGGGAGCTGGTGCGCCATGCGCCCCCCGGCATCCCCGTGTACCAGCAGGAGCCCCAGGACCCTGACGTGTGGCAGGTCCTGGAGGGTGACAAGGACGACTTCCTCGTCTACGACCGGTGAGCACCGCCACTGCAACGGGGCGGCGAGGGGTTGGGATGGCATTGGTGGTGGTGGTGGGGTACAGGATATCTGGGTCCCCCCATATTTGCTCGGAGCTGGAGAGGGGACTGGGGTGTCTGGTCACCACTGGGGTGCCCAACACCCCGCCCTCCATGTCCACCTTCCCTCCGTGTCCCTGGGTCCTCTGAGAGGTCTCCAGACAAGAGAGTCCTGGGGGAACAAAGGAACCGAGAGCTCTCTGCTGTCCCAAGTGTTACTGGGTTGGGGTACCCACGGGGCCGGGAACAGCGCAGGGTGGGTTGGCCATGGATGCCAGTTGCACCACACGTGCCTCAGTTTCCCCAGGCTGCAGGATCGCATTAGTGTTTTGCTGTGTGAGCCCCAAGAGCCGCCTGTGGGCAGGGTTATGGCTTTGTGAGGGCTGGCTTGGCACAGGGAAGGGCAGGAGGTAGCCAAGGGCTGTGAGAAGACAAGGTTGCTGGGTGAGTCGCTGTTTCCTGCCCAGGTGAAGTGTCTTAGTGCTCGTCGCTGGGCTGTGCGGCCGAATGGGAATCCTCCCTCACATCCTCTTTCCCCACAGTTGTGCCCGCCTGGCTTTCCACATCCAGCTGCCCTACAGCTTCCTACACTTCCCCTACGTCGAGTCAGCCATCCGCTTCACCTACAGCAAGGACTACTGTGGCAACTGCTCCCTCTACCCCAACAGCACCTGGGAGGTAGGAAGCAGCGTGTGGATGACTTGAACGCTTACCAGGCCCTGGCTCTTCTCTTGAGCTGGTTCCCCCGGCTCTTGGCTGACCACATGGGGTCTCAGTATCCCAGAAGGGACCCAAGGCAGTTATTTCCTGCACAGAGCAGGGAAGTGCAACTTAAATCCGGTGTGAGACTTCTCATGGAAAGCTGCCTTGGTATCAGAGGCCTGGAAGGTAGCTAGAAGCAGGCTAACAAGGCTTGTGTTTAAAACGGAGCAACCAGGGATTGAAAGCTCCGAGCCTAACATGGGAATTGTCAGGGTCTCTTTAATAAAGAATAAAATAAGTGGTGCTGCAGAGGGGCAGGATGAGTCAGGGCTGAGGCAACACCCTGTGAGAGGGGAGGCCGAGTTTGCCAAGGCATTCAAAATGCGAGTGATAAGGTCCCCCAGCAAAGGTCCTAAAGGCAGCTGAGGTGTTACAGAGGAGGAGGTTGTATGGTTAAAAAGTTAATTATAAGATGTGAAATGGAGTAGCAGTAAGCAGATGGTTCTTGCAGTTGCACAGAGGCTGTTCCAGGACCAGAGCTGGGGAAAAAGGACTGCTTCAGGGAGCAGAGAGTGAGAGTGGCTGATGATACTGGTTTACTGGGGACTGTATAAATGAAAGCCAACTGCAAGGAGCTGCAGAAGGACCTGAGTACTGGGTGAGTGAGTAAGTGCAGAGGAATTTCAATATAGATAAATGAAAAGCAACGCACAACAAATAAGACAACCCTTCATCTACCTTCCACTAGGGGGTGGACTCGGTTGGTGGCCACGCTCAGCCATGGGATCTTAGAGCTCTGGGGATTAATATCACAAGCTCAGTGTACCGTACAGCAGCACCACCCTCCCCCACCAGATCGAGTGTTAGAAATGGAATGGAGAGCAAAACACCGTTATGGCTTTGTGTAAACCCACGTTGCACTGCATCTTCAAGCCTGTGTGCAGATCTCCTCTTGCTGATGGTAGGGACTGGAAAAGGTTGAAAGGGAAGGTGGTGAAAGCCCTAGAATAAGGGTAGCTAAATACATCAGGGTTTTGTAGGATGAGAAGGACTGAAAAGGCTATAGTAGAAGAGTAAAGCAAGCTGCCTGGAAAAGGAGACTAGGACCATTGTCTCTTCTGATATAAAGAATGCAATGGACCCAGCTGTGGCAAGCTCAGAGCGAAGAAAAACACATAGCTCCCAGCTCTGAGCTCTGCAGGTGCTCTTCCTTGAAGAAAATTCCATCTAGGACTATTAAATGGAAAGGCTCTTTTCTGGCACAGGAATTCCCTGAACCACAGTCAGCTTGAGCCAAGGGATGTATATAAAGAGGTTTGTCCTCTGTGTGCTCTGATCTCTTCTGTCCTCCGTGTGTACTGTGTCCTCGCTACGGAAGCTTTTCTCTAACTTATGCAGATTTCCTTATGACTGATGCGATTCTGCTTTCAGCCCAGCACACGTGCTCTTGCAAGGTCACTGCAGGGCAGTGTGTGCATTTGTACAGCACACCAACCTTTGTGTTGCTTTCCCCAGGCTAACAGCACCATGGAGGTCCCTGCAGATCCAACCCTGCTTCCTGAACAGGAGGAGAAGGAGCCAAAGCCCCCCATTCACCAGCACACCCCTCTCCATCCTCAACACCACATGGTCAGCAGTGAAAAAGCTTCAGACCCAAGTGGGGACCACCACCCTGCTGCCCATGGCCACCACCACCACAGAGACCATGGCAAACCTCATCACAAGGGGCAAGAGCAGGAGCAACATGACCACTAGGTAGAGCTGGGCCACCTCAGTGAACCCAGTGCTATGCAAACTATGCCAACCCACTTCCCAGAGGCATGAAAGGACTTGCTGGTCCCTCAGGCTGCGAGTCACCGGCAGTGTTGATTTAGTAACTCCCTTCAGCATCCCTTGTGTAGGTCATACTCTCATTCTGTGATGAAAATGCCCCTCAGACACCAGAAGATGCTGCCTCTTCTGCCCTAGGGCTCAGTTCTGACTCTTCCTCTGCTGACTCCTGCCTTTCCATGCTCAATGAAGCCTGTGGTGCAAACTGGGACCTCCCTGGTCACTGCGGGATGACACTGCATGGAGCAGCAGAGCAGGGGTGGAGGAGACAGAACTGGGATGTGAACAGTTCTGGCCAGCAAAGCCTCTGCCTATCCTGGCATCTCTGGACGTCCTGGCTGGGAAGCAAAAGGAGGGTCAGGGTGCGCCTCGTGAGACATGAGGCCAGGGGGTTAGGAGAGGGTGCTGAGGGGAGGTCAATGCTTCTGATTGTCCAAACATTGCACCCACAAGCCGGCCATATCCTGGGGACCTCCATGCCTTGCACACAGGCATGTGCAGTGGTGATGGGTGGCCACAAGATGGTGGCCTTACCCCCTCTCAGAAACCCGGGGGCCATGTTCAGGACCCATAGCCCTGGCAGGATGTGGGTGAAGATCCTGAGGCCTCCCCTGGAGGGAAAGAGAGGTCGGCAGTCTGAGGGAATTGTGAATATTGAGATTGTGAATAAAACCTCTGTGGAGTGAATCCTGCTCAGCCTGCGCTCTGGTGGTGCTCCTTTCTCAGAGGGATGGGGCGGGTCTTGCTGAACCCTGACCTGGGGCACTACAGGAAGGTCCTGGACCTCTCTCCCAGCAGAGGGATTTGGGCAACTTGTGGGCTCTACAAAGCAGCAGCCAGAGAAGAGTTTTTTCATTCTCCTGTGGAAGGAACTGGAGGTAAGCAGGAGGGAGACAGAAGAAACACTCATCTTTTCATACCTGCCCATTACTTTCTAAAGTAGGGAAAGCAGAGTTTGAAGCTGGGGCTTAACCTTTGCGAGGGCAGAGCATTAACCCTGCCCTGTCCTGGGGAAGATTGGGCACCTGGGTGTCTGGCTTGTAGATATTATATGAGGCTACTGCCCTGGGCTATGGGGTGAACTAAGCTCTGGGGACAGGGATCCTGCAAGGTTAGAGCTGGTTCTAGAGATGCAAGGGGGATCTGGGGAGAAGAAAGAAGGAACAGAGATTGAATGGGGAGGTTGAAGAGATCCAGCACAAGTGAGGATTCTGGGTGAACCTGACACCTCAAATGGTGACTAACACCATTGTTTTGGTGGGAAGAAAGGAGATGGTTTTGTTTGGGTCTAGTCTCTAGTGCTTATCCCATTGCAGACTCTCTGAGCCACATTTCTGCCCTATGTCCTGGGGGGCTGCCCAACAGGAGCTGGGGCATGAGGGGACGAGGACAATGCAGATAAACAGATCTTTCCCACCAGCCCCGTGGAGCCAGCCCCGCTTTCACGAGGGGCTATGCCGAAAGCCGGACATGTGAGATCCTGCAGAGACCCTAGTCTCCCTCCTCTCACTCTCTTTCCTTCTCCTCCTCCCCCCTTCCTCCTCTACCTGCTCCCAGCAGCCCCCAAGGGCACCTCTGTCTGCTGCTCTTGCCATCAATATCGAGGTTATCTTTTTCTTCTGGCAGCTGCTGTAATTGAAACAAAACAGGCCGGGCCTCACGGGCTCCACTCCTCTTGCTTATTTAGCCGGGGCTGCTGATACAACTAATTCATTTTATCGATGCATGGCTGGCCTCTTTTCCACCAGATCCAGGCAGAGCCTCTGCACCACGGGTGGTGGGAACAGCGTGTGTCCCCACAATGTGCTGCTGGGTGCTGTTGTGAGCCGTGGTCTGGACTTCAGCTTGCAGAGGTGAATGCTGTTGAATGGGAAAAGCTGAACGTGACCCAGAGCCCCCAGAGCGGCCTAGCTCGGGTACCACAGAGGTTACAGTGGTCAAATCTTGCTCTCTTGGTGCCTGGGAAGGTGTTTCTTTGTTTTAGCAGTGTCTCGAGAAGCCCCTTTGAAGTGCCCCTGCCCAGGAAGCAGCAGGATGCACAGGCTTCAAAGCAGCAACCTGCAGAGCTAGCGTTGCAGGGACCCTGGGGAACTGCACATGGATGTCTCCTGTGGGAACGCAGCCCTGCACAGGTGTAGCATGTGCCTGCTGGGACATGCATGAGGAAAGGCACATGCGCACGAGTCAAGGACACAAGTAATCAAGCCCCATGGCTTAGAACATGGGCACCTTCGTGTTCCTGTGTCAGTAACCAGGGATACGTAACACGCAGTTAAATCCTGATGAATGAGGGTATCAAGGTGGCATCATTAAGGCTATTCTCTGGTTTTATACATACATTTATCACTCTCTGTTTAAATTAAATTACTAAATCACTGCCAAAAGTATCTTATATGGCCCAGAACCATCCTGGCTTAGGTTGTGATCTTTCCAGAAGAGTGAAGACCCTTGGGAAACACTGAGAGATCGCTGGGCCCCGGTGATGTGGCAGAAACATCTGTAAGCACAAGCCTCCCTTGCAATGCAGGTGCATGAGCTGTGACCACGTTACTTCTGTCTCTAAATCAGAGCTATGGAGCCACTTCAGCTGCCCTTTGCACTGCCAGTGCAGGAGGAAAAGCTCTGCAGTCCTCAGCCGATCTTGTGACTTCCTTTGCAAAGCTTTCCGTGTTAAGATGCAGAGCTAAGTCTTGGCTCCATCCAATCCACTTCTCATGGTGCTGCCCAGCCTCTCCTGCAGTGCTGGGCACTGCTGCTGCGCTGCCCCAGTGGCACCTTGTGCCACTGTCAGGTGAGGGCAGAGAAGTTCTGCCAGATCAGTGTGCGGCTGAGCTGCCCCAGCTCTTTTTGAGCTCTCCTGCACTGCAGAGCGGCTCTGTGCCGTCTCCCAGAGCGACTTCAGCAAAGTGGCTGAATTGCAGTAGTTTTTTTTTTTTTTTTTTCTCTCCCTCTTCTGCTTTCTTAAGCAGCTGCAAGTTTCTCTATGAGCTTCATCCCTCTGGTCTGGAAAGCGAAATGGGAGGATTTGCTATGCGTTTGATATTGAAATGCAGCTCCGAGTGGCAAAGCGCTCCCAATTTTGGTTAATACGTGCTCCCGCTGGCGTGGCCGCGGCAGCTGGAAACCTTCCAGGGACCGCAGCGGCTGTGGAGATGCCAGGGGAGCCGGCCAGTGGTCAGAGGTGCAGATTAGAAGGATGCTGATGACTTTTATCTCCTTTTTTTTTTTTTTTTTTTTTTTTTTAATTGCTAACTGGTTTTTTTTAAAGCCCACATCCTCCCCTTCGAAGGGCTCCTCAAGATGGGCGGTTACTGAGGGGGGTGGTAACATGATGGGTGCCTGGAGAAGGGGATGGGACTGCTCTGGATCTCACTGGAAGACCCAGGGGGCACATAGGGCTGTTCAGTGCAAAACTCATGGAGAGCACATGGAGACGTGACCTGCTGCAGGGCTGGACAGGATAGGGGGCGCAGCACAGGCTCCAGTGGAGCGTTGGGAATGCTGGAGCAATCCTGTGAGTCTGTACTGTGGCCACGGTTTGAGGGAAGCTAGTCAGTGCCAAGCTCTATGCTGTTGTCACCAGGGACTGCTCCGCCGGCCAGCGCAGCCTCTCTGTCCTGGTGGCTGCCGAGGACATTCGATCATGTCCTGCTGTCCCAGACAGCCCAGGCTGTGGTGCAACTCTCCTGGGCAAGGCGATTTCAGTTAAAAAGGATGAAAGATTTATAAAGGGAGAGAAACGATTTGCCGTCCAGAGTTGCGCAAGGCTGGGAATGAGCGTCTGACTTTAAATCCACACGGATCAAGGAGGGGATGAGGATGAAGTGGGAGGCTTAGTTAGGGTACCCTGGGCCTGGAAGACCCCTGCCCTGAGCCGTCATTGCCATGAGGTGGGAGGGAAGGGGAAGGATACTGTGGTGCCGGGATGCCCCGTGGTACCCAGCCCTACCACCAACATGGATGAGCAGGAGAGACCCTAGTGCTGCATCACAGGCAGCCGCTGCCTCTGCCCTGTGTGCTGCGCTGCCAAGGCCAAGCGGGTCCTCTCCGGAGCGGGGAACAGCCAGTCCTAATGTCAACAGAGGCCTCTTGTGCAGCGATGCTGTGTCAAGAAGAGGAATGGGTCCCTCCTCCTCCGCCCATTCATCTGGCAGCCGGGGCTGGCGCTCTGCCAAGCCGGGCTGCTTTGGAAACATTTCATTGAGGAGGCAGCTGAGCCTAGGAAAACAGAATGAAAATATACAGAGATCACTGTTGTTAGGCAAAATAAATGCAGGCGGCTGCATTTCTGTCCCCCAAGTCCAGCCCAGCCAGGCCGCTCTGGCTTGTGTGGGAGGAGCAGGAATGTCACTGCCCAGGGACAGCAGCCATGTACTTCCATCACAAGTGGGGAGCCAGGGAAGGAGAGCTGGAGGCCTTGGCCCTGGCTTTGGCCACCTTGCTGAAGTCCCTGGTGACTAGGCCCAGGCTTGTCCTGCTGCAGGATCTACTGTGGAGATGGGACAGAGTGGAGAAAGCAGCCACAGAAATGACCCAGCTCTGGTGTATCCAGTGTGGCCACTGAGATGCATACATACCAGTGCAGTTGGGGCTGAGGAAGGGTGTCTGATATGGCCATGGTCATCATCATCTCCCTAAAAAGAGCCCAGCGAGAGCAAACAAAGTCCCAGGACAGCGCCCCAGGACAGAGGCATCTGGTACACACAGATTTGCAGCATGGATTATGTGCCCAAGGCTGAACTGAATCCCCATAGCATCAAGCTGCCTTGATCTGCTCTCTCACCAGGTGACTCAGAGATGCTTAGGCTCAACGTGAGGGCCTGGCATTCGGGTTGCTTCACACCCTGGACTGGCAGCAGGAAAGCGAGCATAAAGTGTCTACGTTGGAATAAGAAAGCCAGGTGCTAATTTAAAAATGCTGTGAGGGCACAAGGTGCAGAGATTACGTTTTACAACACTATAGCTGACCACCTCTTAAAGCAACTCGATGCGGGAAGAGTGTGTGGGGCTTAGGTGCTACTGTGGAGCAGCTCTGTCCATCAATGTACAACAAGAAGACACAAAGCTGGAGTTAGAAGGGTTGATTTCTGAGCAAAAGGAAGAACCCTGATAGAGCTATAAAAGAAATAACTGAATGATTTTCCTGTTGTTGTTTTGGGGACTTTTTTTTTTCCACACACAGAAGATATCCCAAACGGGAGCCTTTTTTTCCCACAAAGGACCCATTAGAGGAACTGCCTGACATTGATGTACCAGCAGAAACGTCTTTAGAATAAATTATTGAAGCAAACAGTAAGGACTGACCTGGGAATGACCAGAGATGCTCCGAATTCCTGAGCTATGGCGCAGGAAACCTTTTGCTGATAGTGGCCTTGAAAGATGGCTGACGTGACCGAGTTTCTTAGAGACGTTCAAGGAATCCCAGAACTGTGTCAGGCAAAAGAGTAAAAGCTTTGGTAGAGACCAGCAACAACAGACCCATGGAGAAACACAATAAATTGAGCAGAAATTAGTTTAGGCTCCCAGCCAATCAACACGCAGTGCTCTGGCCACCCAGCCAATCAGCCATGTGACACTGTAGCCACAGAGACCTTTGTGGCGTTCTAGCCCCTCAACCAATCAGCCGTGCGGCATTGTGCCCACTCCACCAATCGGCTTCATGGCATTGTGCTGCCCGGCCAATCAGCCTTGCGGCATTGTGCTGCCCGGCCAATCAGCTTTGTTGCATGAGCCCCTGGTGAGGGCGCCGGGCAGTGGGAGCTTCCCTTGGCTGGAGGCAAGTGCTGCCGGGTGCTCCTCACCATGGTGCTACGGGCTGCAGAGCGGTACCGGTGCCCTGCGACTGGCACCGTGCGGAGCGCCCGACCCGCCTGCTGGCTGCCTGTGTGAGGGAGCGATTGCTCCTGTTAACGGTCTTGGTGCTTCGCCCTGTTCTTGCCGCTTCACCCCGTTCTTGACCATCTTTGGCTCTCCAAACACCCTGGAGCACTGTGGGCTCCCTGCCTTGCCTTAGGCACCAGCAGGCAGGATGGCACCTCTGCTCCTGAGGCAGGAGCCAAGGCTGCATTTCCAGGATGGTGCCAGTCCATGGGCCTGACCCCAGGGGAAGGAGGGCAGGCAGGTGAATAGGCGGGATGTGATGAGTGTGGTTGGTTGTGGAATTATGCTTCTGGAGCCACTGCCAGGCCAGAAACAGGGCTCAGTCCCGCTGGGCCTTTCCACCCAGCCAGACCCTGCAGCCCAACCATGCCTCCACAGGCAGGGCAGCCCTGATAAGAAAGGCAAATGGGAATGTCCTGGCTACTCCTTGCTTTTCCATAAATTATTCCTGCTCTTTCAGCCTGCAGGATGTTTTCCCTGTTATTTTAGCATTTCTAATTAATGGGAGGGTGCTTCAATGACCAAGATGGGGGCGATGCACCAGAGGGTGGCTCTGTGCTGAGCCCAGCACCATGGGAGCAGCCGCTCTCCATGCAGGGCTGAGTAACTTTCTGGAGTGCTCTGTGCCGTTGGCGTCCGCTCCAGGGAGGCGAGAGAGGAAGAGCGTTTCTCCTGGAAGCAGAGGGCCTGTGCCCAGCAGCTCCTCTGTACTTAATTGCTGCTCCACTGCCAGCCGCCACAGCACGTGCATTTGTTGGGAGGGCAGAAATCTCTATGCAAGGCAGCGGCACAGCAAGGGGAGCTTAGAGGGACTGCGAGGGAGCGAAGCCCCAGCTCGGACACGCTCAGCCTCCTGCTGCCATCCCCGGGATCCCCACTGGGTTCAGCCCCAATGTGTGTCAGGGTGGACAGCAGTGATGGAGCCCCATGACTTCATACCACCCCACGGCCTCGTGCACCTGGCTGTTAGATCCTGGAAGGTGGCCTTGCTTTGGCAGTATGAAGGGCAGAGAAACAGCAGTGCCCATCCTGGGCATCCCTTGCTTTAAACTCTTCTGCATCTGAGCAGACACAGGTGAGCGGAGGTGTTCCCATATCTAGTGAGCATGAGAGCGTCCATCCTACACACGAGCTTTGGATTCGGCACACGCCTGGGGAGGGGAGAGGGGAGCTTTCAGCCCGCACAGCTCTCTCTTGAGCACACGAGCAACTGCAGTCACATCTGAAGGAGGTCCCTGAGACAGTTCCTGAAAGTTTCATGAAATAAGCAGCTGGATAGTGAAATGCCACTTTGGGTCGCCCATGGGAAGAGAAGCATAGCATGAACTCAGCTCTAATGAGTCAGCAGAGAATCCCTGCGGAATTCGGACAGCTTGGAAAGCACTAGCTCAGACTTGCACTTTGTTGGAGACCGTACTAGACACTGGAGAGTCTAACCACGTAATCCAACTCCATGGGCAAACAAACTGTTTTGCACCCCAACCTTGCTAAGCCAGTTAGTACATAGGGCGCCTTCCCAGACATCGGATCCCCAGGGATGCTAAGGAATAAATATGCTGGGGAAAAGATCACTCTGTTCCTGAATGCATTAAGCCAGGGGAGCTGCTGTTGCTCCCCTCTGTCTTTTTTAACCACTGCTTTGAGCAGCATTAGTGACATGGGAAAGGCAGAGACTGCCACACTCGAACAAGTGCCCAATGCTGCTGGCTGCTGCAGGGAGTCTGGTTGCCGATAAACCCAGTGCTGGCGCTTTAGGAGCAGCGAATCCTCTGGGTCACTTGAGCAGGAACCTGGTGGCTGTCTGCACTCCGCTCTCTAGCTCATTTCCAATCGCTAATTGCCATAAAGTTTCTGCTGCTGTTGCCTATCCTCATCTGTCCTCAGAGGACTTTCTTGGTGCCCGCTGGGCCTTGCAAAACTCTGCTGTCCTCTCTGTAAGGCTCAGCCGCTGTTATCTGTGTTGTTGAGGGCACAACATTTAACTACTGTTCAGAGTCAGAGTGAGGTCAAAGAGACATGGGAGCATCAAATAGAGGGGCAATTGCCCAGGCCTTGTCCTTCCCAGGAAGAGGCTGTGAGGGTTTCTGGTAGTGATAGAATTTGTGCGAGGGGAGAGAGGAGAGCCAGAGGGGTGCACGTGAGGGCATGCAGAGAGAGCAACCAGCCCTTGAGTTTAATATCTGTTACCTTATGGTATCTTATCTGTAACCTATGGGTGCTTGGCTCGTATCTACAGCAGTAGTAGGCACAAGGATCCATGGATGCGCAGCCTGCTCAGACCCTAATGCACGAGATGTGGCTGAAGCGAGATACCGAAAAGCACATGACAGTGTCAGGGCTGGGGATGGACCTGAGCAGTCCTGGATACAGGCTGTGTGCTTGATGCAGCAATGCACTTTTCTGCCCGGTACGGCCAGAGGCTGAGTTTGGGCTCAGGGATGGGGTGACGGCTTTTTGTGATGCCAGGAAACCTGCACAGAGCAGCTGAGCAGAGTGGGTCTCAGCAGGATCCTTTCCCGCTCTCTTTGTAGGTGCTCTTGCAGTTATTTCTGGCAAGAGGAAAGCATGTTTTTTTCTTCCCTCGCAGTACCTGCAGCTTAAAAGTGGACTTCTAACTGAGCTGAAGCCTGAAGAATTTGCCATGCTAGCGCATTGCATAAACAGTAAGTGCATTGTAGAGCCATGGGGGCTCCAACCCCTTTGGCTGATTTTTTTTCTAGCCAGGCACTTACAATAAAATGCTTTCTGGGGCCAGCATGAAAAGTCAACGCTTCATGAATAGCATCAGTGCATGGGCCCGATGGCCTTAAGTTGGTACGTTAGAGCGCAGAGGGACCCCGAGCAAATAACGCCAAGCAAGGAAGAGAAGTGAGACTGATGGCGTTAGGGGCTCGGCAAATGGCTGCGTTATGGAAAGCGTGCGGTGAATTATTGATGTCGCTCGTTCCCGGCTCTGAATGAGCAGCATCGGGGGCTGGGTGGGGGGCTGACATTTTGCATCCTTCCCTGGGGAGAAGAGACCTGTCCGTGTTCTCCAGGAGGAGGAGAGCTCCCCGCTTGAAAAATTCGAGGCAGTAATGAAAAGAATAAGGAGAGACAAGGAGATATGGGGCGAGAAGAAGGAATGCTGAGATGAAGCGAGAGAGAAAGAAAAGATTGATTTGTCTTTGAAATAACGCGGTAAACCCCCAGAGACAGACTGTCCATCCGCTGCACCGACCTGGCTTTGATTTGAGTGTGGATTATATGTTTTATGCAGTGCAAAATCAGCTCATTGTGAATAACATCAGCGCTTAAGCTGAAGTCTAAAATCCTCTTTATTGGCACAGACTGGGGACGACTTAAGTAAGGACGCTCAAGGTTGTCACTAGGTGAGCTCTGCGGAGACTGGTCACAGAGGGACTGGAAAAGATGAGATCCACCGTGTGCTCCTGTGCATCCCGCCTGAGAGGATCCAATGGGAGATGTGGGTGCTGGCAGAAACGCCCATTTAGTGAGGCCAGTGCTGGCCTGTGAGCAGGGAGGATGAGACCGGTGCCCACAGCTGCTCGGAGCCAGCAGGTGTGGGCAATGCCCAGCCCAATGTGCTCATGCCATTCTGGAAGGGGATCTGCCCTCAGGCCAGAGGGAGGGAGAGCGATTTGGGAAACCAGTCTGTGTGTCCCTTGTGCTTGTTACGACACTCTGCAACCGGTCAGCCCTGATAGGATTGAGCAAGACCAGGAACATGTCAGCCCTCTAGGGAAACCTTATCATGACCTTCCTCGATTACCGTGTGGCTCATTTTCTAACGCGGAGACCTCCTGTTGTTGCAGGGGGAACTCTGGCTGTTCCCATCACCTGCCTGAGCATCTCCTTCCTTCCTGCCTGCCTTCCTTCCAGGTCTATGGAGACCTAGGGAGACCTTGGTCTTAATCTTGTGACATCGTAGAGATGCATCGTAATTTCCTGTTCTCTATTTGTGCTGCCCTGTGGCTCCAGGGGACGGACACTTGCGCTATCACAAAGAATAAACAGGCAATGGTGGTGGAGAGAGAGGAACCAGTAATGGCCTGGAGTGCATGAAGTGCAGCTAGAAGGGATTTGTTTTAAGGTTGCTTGACGCACTGAACCTAAGAGTGGCAGGGTAAGAAAACTGAACTCAGATCCACCATGACTGAAAGGTCAGTCACCTAAAATCAGACAGGACAAAGGAAGGGGAAGGTATTTCTGGGGGAAATCCAGGGCTGATGCCCAGCTCCTGGTCACAGGAGCTGGGTCACCGGCCTTGAAGGGCTGCGGATGCCCTTGCCCTCCCCATCCGCCAGGCTCTGTCCGTGGCCCTCGCTTCTTGTGCTCAGGGCTGGCGGTGCCTCTGGCTGCACGGGCTCCGGGGTGCTGCGGCGCGGGGTGAGCATCCCCCCTGCCAGGCTGTGGCGGGGACGAGCGCGAGCAGCACGGCGTGCAGCTCCGGCACCGCTGCCAGCCCGCGGGCGCGGGGCGGGCCGTGCGGTTTGTGTCGGGGCTTGCGGCGGGCAGCGCAACCCGCTGGGGGCTGCGCG
>JAWLRI010000763.1:6317811-6342403 GCA_034781795.1 Crypturellus tataupa
GAGATGGAACAGCCAGGCTCGGATCGGGATCTCGCCGGCCAGATCGAAGGCGTGGCCGGGCGCCGCCGCCCGGTCCGCGCGCAGCCCGGCCTCGTCGACGTCGCTCACCGGCAGCACCGGCCGCGCCGCCGCCCCCCGCGCTTTGTTGTCCCCGCGCGGGGGGTCCCGCCACCTCCAAAGCGGGGGGAGACGAGGGGGGAGGGATGATGCTCCCTTGCGTTGACCCCCCCCCAGTCCCAGCCCGCCGACCCCCGGGTGCCCCGGGGCGCGGGGCGACACGTCGGGTCGCTGTCAGCGCCGCCCCCGCTGCTGTCCCCCTGCGCGGGGGGTGCGCGAGCCGGAGGGGGGAAAGCGAGGGCGGGGGGAAGCTTCTCCCCTGTCCCCCCAGTCCCCGTCGGGAGCGGGGCGCTCGGCTTTAAAGAGGGACAAACCGTGGCGTTCTGCACAAAATAACCCGCGCCCGCTTATTGTGAGAGGCGATTGAAGCGCGCGGCGCCGTTAAAGGGACATTGGGCTGGAATTTGTTTTGCAAATGTGGAAATGCAAATTCGCCTTGTGCCGGGGTAGGGCGTGAATGAGTGAAGGGGGTGGCGGGGGCTGTGTTTTTGTTTTAAGGGCTGGTTAGTTCCGCTGTGTTTATTTAAAGAGCCCTCCTTCCATTCGGGGAAAAGCTGCCTTAAAAGAGGGGAAAAAAATCACATTTGGTACAGTTCGCATTCAAAAGGGCATTATCAAAACATTTTCCAGTCGAGGCATGAAAATAGAAAACAGAAAAAGAAAATTTCCTTTTACCTCTGAGGATAGGCAGTGAAAATTCATGCAACACAAAAGCGTTTCCTCTGAGGATATGATTATACCCTTTTTTTTTGATGAATTAATATTTTCTAAGGGCTGCGTTAAGATGATTAATTATTCGGAGTCTGTTTAAAATACTTTGAAACTCAAAGCCAAATCATTTTTTTTTCCCTTTTTAAGAAAGGGAGAGAGAAGGAGCTCTGAAGGAACTTTAAAATTAGAAGGGGGGAAAATAGCTCCCTACCCTATGGGCAATGTTTGATTAAACCGCCTATCAAAGTGCAGATGCAAGCACAGCTGCCATGGGAGATTTAGGTAACGGTTGCTTCAAATCAGGGTTGTTCCTGTACAAAGGATTTTTTAAAGGGTGTTTTTCTTTTAATTTTCTCTTAAACGTGACTCAGAGGAGGTTGGTGCCATAGACCGTCTTGGTGAGGCTGGGGTCGGGTGCGTGTGTGGCTAGGGAAGCAGTCCCTAAGTGGCAGCGGTGACATCCTCTCCCTTGTCACTTCTGTGGGCACGCAGAGCCAGTGACCCAGAGGATGGGGATGGGCCCGTCCCCGGCATTTCACATCCCTCGACAAGTCTAAGCCCTCTCCTGGGCGTTGAAATGAGAGCTCGGACCCGTTGTCTGCCCAAGTGGGTGCTGTGGGGTGAAGCAGCACGTTCTGGTGGTGCCCGGGTGATCTTTGGATGCATCCTCGCTGCACCTTGTCTTTGAGCAGCCGTGGTGCTGTGGGATGATGCTTCTGCTCCCCAAACATGAGCTCTGGGTACGAGGCGTCTGGACAGACCTGGGGGCAGGTTTGCGCAAAGGGCGACCTGTTTCTCTCGGTGATGCAGCGGAAAGGAAAAGCTTTTTTCCGCATCCATCCTGAGGATGCTCCTTGGAAGATGAGGGAGAAAAGCTGGAGCCTCCTGGGATGCAAACGCTCTGCGTGTGCGTTTGCAGTAAAGATAGCAGCTTGATTGCTGGTGTATATGGGAATCATTAAGCCTGGGAAGAAGCCTTGGCTTGCCTGATGGTTGGCAGCGCCGAGTCCAAGCTCCCGTTCCCCTGGAATGAGCTCTTCCATGGGTGGCTGGAGCTCGCAGCGTTGCAACCTGGTGTCTGCGTGGTGGAGATGGTGCTAATAAAGATCAGATGTTCGTGCAGTTGCGTTTCTGACTCAGACCTGTAAGGAAAAAAAGCCCCAAGTTGTACAGACATGGAATTCCTTCTCTCTGTGGTCGGAAAAATCTCTTTGAAAAAATTTAAAAATAAAATCCAACTGGAACGGCCTTGTTGGAGGTTGACGACGGCCGTGGTGGGAGAGGGTTGGAGACACGTGGGCAAAAGTGTTTGGGACTAGAGCTTTCTTGTGCCTACATATCTGGTAGGTTTGAGAAAAACATATGCCTATATTACCAACTAATAATTCCTTTATGCTTAGTAAAACTTAAGCGAGGCTTAAACCCTGATCTCACTGGAGTCATTAAACTGATTTTTTTTTTCCTTTTTTCTGCTCAAAGAGAGATCTTGGATGTTGAACACAGGCATCTTTGTCTTCTTAAAAACTGCTTTATTATTATGTGTACAGATCCTGTCTTTGTGTGTGTGTGGTGTGTGGGTTTTTTTTTTCCCCCTTTTAATTTTTAGACAAATGACAAAAGCATGCAGGAAAGGAATGCAGAAATGCCAGGCTTAATATAAAGCATGCAACGGCATTGCATGCCGGGAATTCGAAAGGATACAAAACCTTTAACGGTGGCGGTTAATTTTTAACAAGTTCGCTCGCATAAATATTTATGAACAAAAGTTTTACACCATTATCTCTTGGGTTCTTGGAGAGAGAAAAGACCTTCAGTGGATTTTGACAGTAGGCTATTATCCAGCATAACAAATTCATGTTTCTAGCCTGCGCTTCCTAATATAGTATAATACGGTTTGCCCTTGAGTTGTCGCGGCTGCGTGGGGGCGAGGGAGTATCTGTGGCAATCCTAGATGGGAGTTTGCTTTTCCTTAATTGCCTGTGGGATGCTGGTTTTGGAAGGTGCTTCTTGCTGGGGATGGTGAGCCTCCAGCTGGAGGTTGCTCTGCGTTACAGCACGGTGTGTGCCGCGTGCCGGCTGGGCTATATAGGAGCACACCAAGATAAGGCTTCGTGCCCCGCTGTCGCGGAATGCGGGGCGGCCAGGAGAGAGGCCGGACGTGGCATTCACGCTCGCTGTTAGAGCAGCAGTGAGGGCGAGCTTTAAAAATGCACCAGTCGGTAAACACTCGGAGTGAGCCTGTTTGCCCAGGCTGCCATTCATCCTGGCTGTTGCGTGGGATGCTTCCCGGGTCAGGGAGCATTTATTTATTTATTTATTTTCCTCCTAACAAAAGGTGTTGAGTGTTTGGTCTCTCACCTGCGTTATAGTATGAGGCAGAGTCCAAATTTGTATGTGGTTGTCTGTCATTTTCAAGATGCTGATAGTGTGCTGCTTTATAGCAGTGTTTATTTTGGGGAAAACACTTTTGTGGGGCTCGCTAGCCCTGGTGAGGGTTGTTTGTGTGTTATGTAAAGATCAGCCTCATTCTAGGTCTGGATTTAAGACCACATCCAGCAGAAACAGGTTTGGAAGGGTCACTGGATTTCACCAGAATATTGTTCTCATATTGAAACCCGCTGTCCCCTGTCAGCACGCGGTTAACGGAGTCGAGTTTTTCTCTATGCTCTTAATTTTGGGCTGAGGTAGTCGTACAATATGTTCCCAATTTACTAATTAATTTTTATTTTATCTTTTTTGCAGGCAGCTTACTTTATCCCACAGTGTATATTAAAATACTTGAGACCACATAAAAGGGGCCAGAGGAGGTTAATGAGTCCTATCATGATGGAAACTGTTGAACGCTTTAAGCATATATTATGCCCTTTACATTTCTAATTACTTTTTCTTAACATATATAATTAAAGTGAAGAATTGTTAGACGTTAAAACTTATGATCTGTTTATTGCTGCTCCCTCATAGGTGAGATATTTCCAGAGTGTGTTCTGGAGTGTATTACAGAAAATGGAATTGGAGATGATTAAAAACACCCGAGTCTCTTGCTGGTTGTGTGGAAAGAGCTAGCAGAGCTTTGACAGCTGGAATTTTAACTTGGAGTTTTTGCAGTGGATTTATTTATTGTCTTTTGAGTCTTTTTTAGCACTGTAAACAGACTGTGTGAAGTAAGTTGTCTTTTTAACTAGGTGGTTAATTACTGTGGGCAGACTGATGCTGGTTAAAGTGGCTAAGGAGACCTGAAAAATAAAGCCCAGGGAAAATAAAATATTTAGTTGGGGCTTTAAGAAGAAACAGGCTTGAAGACTTTTTTTTTTTTTTTTTTTTTTCCTCTCTCTCTCTCTGAGAGAATGTGTGACAAGTTCTGGTTTCTGGCGTAAACAGCGACCGGAGTTTGTTCGCAGCTTATGTGTGCTTTTATCCATCTCTGCCTAGCCAAGGTGAGAAACTGGCTTTCTCCGCTTCCAACACGCGAGTTGTTTACAGCAGATCTCAATTTTGGCCACAGAGAGAAGGAATCTTCTAGGAAATATTTAACTGAGCTAAAATTGTAGTAACGTGAAACACATGTGCCCGTGCGCTTTGTTTCTGAAGCTTTGTGCAGGGGAATGTGCTTTGCTGCTATTTGATGCTTGCTTTGATGTTAGATGTTTTATGATTATTCCCTCTTAACCTCAGATAGGACTTTTGGACAACTTAAAATATTAACATATCTCATATTTCCTTCATCCGGGCAGCTCTGCAGAGCCACATTCAGCTCTTGGGCTGTGAATTGTCGCTTGTGGCGTGCAACATCTTAGTTTTCTTTGGAAGCCTGTGTTAAAAAAATCTTGTTAGCATTAGGATAGAAGAGAGTATTTATGGGCTTATGCATTTCACTTGGGTGTATATGCACCTAGCTTTGGAGAAGAACCTCATCCGGGAAGATGAGTTTCCAGCACCTTTCTTGGGTGGATTTGGGCTTAGCCTTTGGTTCTGCTGTGGTGCTTGGGCTCTGCTGTCCATCTCTGTTTAATTCAGAAAGCAAAACGAAGGAATTGCAGGACTAATATTGTGTTGCTGTTTAATTTTGAAGATTTATTTTGCATTTAGGTGTGATGGTGAGCTCTGTCTTTAGCTGCGGTGCAGGTTTTTCCCCTTTGCTCACTTTGCTTGAGATAGATTAGCTAATGCTGCTAAGGAGCTGCAGCAGTTTGGGAAGCAAGAGTGTTTTGTGCCACTTGGAGTCATCTTGTTGCAAGCTACAGAGCACTGGGAGTTTCAGCAAGGGACCAAGACTCTGTCCTAGAGCAGCAGTGACCGTGCTACTAAATAACAAAGTTCTGGGTTTGAACAGGGAGAATTTTCCCTTTGGAAATCTAGTGGATTTGCTGTCCTTCCTGCGAGTGCGAGACTCTGCTTTGGGCTCATCTGACCACACTCCGAGGAGTGGAAAGCAATTGGGTTGTGCTGGGCTTGCATAAGGGATTTTTCCTTCTTGTTTTTTTTTTGAGTTCAAAGCAGGATTTGATCCTGAGCCTTGAAACATACTGAGGGTTTTTTCTCCTTTGGCATGGCGGTGGGATCAAGTCCACGTTCTCTTGGTATTCAAAGTGGAAAGAGCTCCATTTCCTCTGCAGCAGCAGGCCTTGCATAATACACCAGATGAGGCTTTTTTCCCTAAGAAGTAAAGCCAGTGTGACCGCTCTGGTGCTTGGCAGCTCACTGATCCCGTAGCTTTGGGGCCTCTCAGCCAGTTGCTCTCAAACTTGATGGAGAGTCTTAAACATCTCCCAAGTTCTCCAAGTTTGGTGAAAGATGTGGCCAAGCGGAGGGGAGCCCCTGTTGACTGTCCCTTGGTGAAAGGGCTATGGTGGTTCGTTCCTGGGGGTTGCTGAGCAAGGGCTTGGCTTTCCCCTCAGAGCCAGGGGAAAGGGCTTTGCTTGTTCTTCTAGTTTTATTTTTTTAGATTTATTTCTCCTTGGGATGTCACTGGTGAGTTTTGCTAGAAACTTGGAGGCACTCACAGCTGGTCCTGGCTTTACTTTGGAGGCAGCAGGTTGGTCCTGTGTTTTCTGTCCCATGCCTGGAGCAGGTGCCTTTGTTTTTTCCAGCCCTGAGGTGCTCTTTGCAAGGGGCTGGAGGTATGGAAGGCTTTTCTTGAGGATATGGAAACGAACTTCTAGTATGTCCTTCCTCTCTGTTGGATGTTGTCCTGAAGTGGCTATATCACAGGGATTGTTGTGCTCTTGGTCTTTGGGGAATGAGAGAAAGGGAGGAAAATAGCTTTTCTGAATAATTGGTTCCTGTGTCTGCTGAGTCTTCACTTTCTTCAGCATCATTGTCAATACAAAATTGATCTGTTTCTTCAATAAAAACTGAACCTTGGCCGCATTAATAAATGCTGCAAAACTAGCCTGCCTCTTGCACGAGAGCAGTTCAATTACTGTCCTGTCATGGGTGCAGCAGAATGCGTGACAGTGGTGATCTCCTGCCGTTCCTTGGGGCAGAGACCAGAACTGAGGCACCAAAACTGCCTGTTCATGTGCTTGGGAAAGCAGAACTCCGTGCATTTTTTACCTGATCCGAACAACTGTATGTTGTGTAGATGCCTGGACCTGGCTGCTTGGGGTTTTTAATTAGAGTTGGGGCTGGCCCTGAGAACATCTTGCTGAAGTGCAAGTAGCTTGCTGAAGCAGTTGTGTGGTGCTTCATCTCACTTGTTGGGGAGTGTGGGAGCAAAGCGTCTGTGTTTTTGTGATGGAATGGTCCAAGAGTGAATTGATTTTTATTTATTTATTTATTTTTAATCGTGAGGTTTGAGTACTGATAGCTTCCATTTCGTTGGTGCTGTAGGAGTGCTTACTGAGTGCTGAGGCTTCACCTGTGCGTGACACTACTGCACTTCTCTCCCGAAGGATTTTCTAGTGCTTCGTTTTAAGAGCATTTGCTTTTTTGTCTCAAGCTTACAGCTTAGGAGTTCAAGCAGGATCGGGGTTAGCCCTTGCGAAATGGCGCAGTTTGAGTCATGCGCAAGTTAATAAAATCCTGGGCTCTTCCTTTGTCGCATTTGAGGTGTGGGTGCCAGGGATTTCTATTTCTTTGGCTTTTCTCACATCTTTTAAAAACAAGGTGACGAATGCACCGGGAGGCAGATCTGCCAGGATGCTGCTCGCAAAGGCTGCATGCGCGTATGTGGATTTGGCTTTCAAACGCAGCGGGACAGGGAGCTTCATGACGGGCACTGCTGTGTCACGCGGTGAATTTGCAGGGGCTCTGCAGGGAGAGGGTAGGGGAGACGGGACATCCAGGATTTTAAGCTAGGCCTGGCCCACATCCTCCAGCTAGTGCTGACTCAAAACAACAATAATAGCAATTACCCTGTATTGGGGTTAGAGGGTTTGAAGGCAGCGGTTGCAGGATGCCGTTGGCTGTGCCCCAGCCTGGCGCCTTCATGAAGACGAGTAGCAGAGCAGCAAACAGCTCCCTTAGATAAATAATATTTGCATTAATAGATTACAATGGCTTCGGGGGCCAAATGAGAAGAAATGCATCTGGGCGGATGAAAAATGACCGTGCTTTCCCTTCCCGTCACTGGTTCTCGTCTATTTTGTTTTCTTTAAGATGATAAAGAAATTCTTAATTTTTTTTTAGGCTGGTTGTGTTTATTTTGGTAACAGTTCATTGGCTCTACTGCATACAGAAGCTTCCTCTCGAAACTACTGAAACTATGTTAAAAGTGTTCTTGGCTGTCATCTGTTTGGCTGTCATCTGTTTTGCTGCTGCTTCGTTCTTTTCCCAAAACTGGACTCGAGCACTCCGAGTCTGCCTGGGAGCGCTTGCCCTGCAGTGTTCCCTATAATATGGGAATAAAAAGAGAAGAAATAGCTCTGTGGCCCTGAGAAACAGCAGCAGCCTCAGGATTCTGTTGTATTCTGGAGTTGCTGTAATATTTGGGGCTCCTTAGTAGCCCTGGAGTTGCTTGTCACCAGCGTGCTCTGCAAAGCCCCCAGCGAGCGTGGAGCATCTGCCTGCGAAGGGGGAGGAAATCCCTCCCCCCTTTATTATTTTCTTCCAATTGTCCCTGCTTGGTGTGGCTTTGGCTATTATGGGCTTGTAAAATGGAGCTATATATGACCTTTTATCTTACGCGAAATAGGTTAAGCCATTTTTAAAGAAAGTGGTGGAGTCAGCAGCGCCGCTGAAGGAGCTGCTTTCGCATGGTTGATAGGCTGTGAAGCCGTTCAATGGACTTTGGTTCCAGAGACAATATCTGTTTAAATTAATCTTTGTCAGATACATGCCACTGCAGACAATTCAAATTCCATTTGCTTTCTGATCTCATAACAAAAAAGCACCTTACACTGGTTCTTTTATCATAAAATTAACTTTTGTCTGTGTGTCCTGGAAACAGGGGTGGCATAAAATCTAGTTAAAAGGCTCTGTTATAGGAGGATTCTGTTTCTTTGTACAAGGCGGACTTTTTTTTTTTTTTCCCCTCTCCCCCTCCTGTGTGCATTTCGAAAGAGGAAGAGTGTTTGAGATGGATTAAGGAGAATGCCAGCAGATGGACAGATTCTGTTGTTGCTGCTGGCAACCATCTAAGCAGCCATTTTGAACAATGCTGATACTGGGGTCCTGATAACAAAAAGATGAGGATGGGATAAACATCCACCGGTTCCTCTCGACCTGCTTGCGCCTCCTCTCTCCCTGAGCACTGAGGCTGCAGCCACCTCTGTGGAGACCCTGGTTGCTTCCAGAGAAGCACCTCATCCCCTTAGCTCTGTTGGTGGACATCCAGCCTCCCTTATTTTATTTTACCTTTATTTTATTTCCCCTGACACTTGCTGGGGACACTGGCAGGTCAGCTTCTCTCTGGAGGGCCTATCTTGCCGATCCCAAGGGTGACATGCTGTGATGGCCTTGACATATGAGTACCTTGCAGCGGTTGTGCTGCAGGATGTCATCACTGGGAATATTTGGTCCTTCCAGTATAGATGGGGATGATTTTCCTCCCTCACTGCTCATATTTGAAATGTTTAGTTTTGCACTGTGATGGCATTTGGGTAGCTTCTATGGTTAGCTGGAGAGGCGCCATGAGCTGGATGAGTTTGAGATGAATCTGCCTTTGCATCAGAATGATCAGTATGGGACTGTGATTGCAAACTGAGTAGATCCGCTTTGCACATACACTGGTATCACCTTCCTCTTCTCCCACTCCCGTTGCTGCTGTCTCTGAGTATTTGGGACATGTTCTTCTGCTCTTGGAGGTTCTTAAGACCTGTATCAATAACTGCTTGGATTGGTGTTTTAGCGCTGGAGTAGAGCTAAAGCACTAAGGCCCACACGGCTCTGAGTGCGTATGGTGCAGGGGCTGCCATGTGGCCTTGGCAGCTCTGCCCGAGAGCATCCCAGAGAGGCTGGATCCATCTTGGACCAAAGAGATGAGAGCTCTGGTTGCTGCAGGAAGAGCCACAGGTCATGGGGCTGCCAAGTTGGGGTGGTTGGTGACCTGAATTTCCATCTTGGAAATGGAACCTATGTGCTGTCTGTGAGATGCCCCATTCCCAGCTTCCAGGCAATACGGACACATTGCCTGCAGCAACCCTGTTGCAGTGTTTCCTGCGTCTGGGAGCAGGATGTGGCCCAGATTGGGGCTGAGCCAGGCAGCCAGAACAGGCACAGCGACAGGAACATGATACAGCATTTATACTGATTCCTATGAGTTGCTTTAGGTCAGGGATTTGCAGTTCACTTCCAAATTACAGGGCTGCATGGGGAGCCAGAGGTGACTAACGGTAAGCTGGTGTTTTCTTGCTGCCTTCCGGTAATGCTTTGGACTGGTTTGTAGACCACAGGCTTTTAGTTCTGCATATTTACATCACAGCATCTCTGAGACCTTGATGTGTGAGGTGATGCTGTTCCCTTCCTCCCCAGCAACTCTTGCTGCAGAATTTTTTTTTTTTTAAGTGAGCACAGTGAAGAATTTCTTTGGGATCCATACATACGAATCTCAGAAATGTATATGTACATGTACACATATATCTAATTATATACAGTACAGGAAACTTTACTGTGAAGTAGCAGATGTGAGAAGTGAAGCAGTTGGGCAAGCATTATGTGGTTTCTTTTTTTAATTTGTCCCCCAGATCTGTTACATTTTGAGAAATCTTATGTTTTGCTACCATTTTTTTCCTATCCAATAAGTACCTTCTCCTGCTAGAATTTCTTTTTAAACTGCCTCTCTTTGTTCCATGAATCATGGACAATCTGTTTTTGATGCCTTTGCTAAAGTAAGGGTCATCTGCCCTGAAGGTTGGAAAATCAAGCCCTAAGCCTCACTTATGGAATGTTATTTTGGGGCTCTTGAGGTTGGCTGAGCTCTCTGAAGACCTCAAGGTCATGGAGTCACTGTGGTGGATGTGCTGTCAGGGGGAACACGGAGCTTGGTGGCTTCTGACGTGCTGCAAGCTGTCTGTTCTGTTCACCTGCTTCCCACTGGGGAAAATATCACTTAGCAGTGGCAGGTGTGAAGCAGGTGCTTGCAAGGATGACCAAGAACAAACTGAGCTTTGGAGTGTTTTCCAAACTGTGACTTCAAAATGGTGCAGAGCGTAGAGTAGCCACGTTGCTCTTTTCCAGAAACGCCTGAATGGTGCAGGAATGTGCGCTCTCCTTTTCCTTGAGTTCTCTCCGTCTCATCTTGAATTTGACTCAATCTGCTTTAGCTTCACAGCCTCTGTCCTGCCAAAGAAAGCGCTCTGCAGGCTGGTCATTGCGATGCAGGAGCACGTTCAGCTGATGGTTTATGAAGTCGTTGCTTCCAGAACCAGGGCACAGCACTGCAGTGCTGCCACCCACCACGCTCCCCTGCAGCGCAGGCTGAAGGTGAGCTGCTAAATGTTCTTAGCCACGGCTCCAAAGTCCTTGACTTCTGCTGCAGAAAAGAGTTAGTAATGTGGGAGAATGGCTCCTTGATGTGAAGGGAATGGCTTGGGGTTGTCCATAGTTGGAGGACTTGCTTGAAGTTCTCCAAATATGCTTGGGGGACAGGTTTTCTGAGAATGATGTACTTGTGGGATCTAGAGGGCTTTTCCGGCAATGGCCAATGCTTCTTCATCCTCCTTCAGTTGAGCATAGCATGGAAACTAAGGCTTAGGCAAAAAGGACCAAATTAGATGAAATTGGAGCAGAGAACCACTGTTCTTCTACGCCAGCAGACTTTTTTTCTTGCCAGAAGGACAGCTGCTGTGTCACATATTCCCTCTTCCCCCAATACCACTGGTGCAACCCAGCAGCTCTTGGGGCTTGCAGAACCAGACGAAGGATGGAGTGGGCATCATCAGTGCCCAGGACGTGAGCACTGTGCAAAGTGCCGGTGTCCAAGAGGCTGTTTTTCCTCGCCCATCCCTACACCCACGCATTGGTCAGGCACTCGATGGTTTCCTGGACTGTGAGGCTCGATGAACCATTAACCTAAAAATGCTCTGAGTGGGAAGAAATGTTTCCAAGATGTAAAAATCTTGTGAGGCCTCTGAAGTGGGAATGGGAACTGTGGTTTGCCCGAGTGGCTTTTCTTGCTGTTGGCTTTGCTGTGAACTGGTTGGCTTTGCGGGTGCGAGGGCATGTTCGGGAGCGCGCAGAGACGGGAATTCAGCCCTCTGGGGCCTGGTCAGCAGGAGAAGCTGCCTTCCGAGCAGATGTCCTTTTGGCAAGAGATACAGCAGGTTTTAAGACAGGATGTCCCTGCGTGCTCCAGAGAGTTGCAAGTACTAAAATAAACAGCAGACTGGGAATGTCTGAATCTCGCGAAGAATTCCTGGGGAAAAGGATTTGGCAAGCACAGGCTGCATCCGTGGGCAGACTCAGGGCTGCTGGTGTTGCTTGCTTTCTCCAGCTGTGCCAGGTGAGTCCTCAATCCTGCTTTGTCCTCTGTTCGGGACAGTGTCCTGTGTCCAATTCGAGTGCGTGAAGATACCCTCTTCTGTCTGTTGTGTTATTTTCCTGAGAAAGGGTTCTTGAAGGAGAGCAACCCATTTTAAGTGATAATGGCCATTTGTTGTGTCAGCCATGTGAAGCCTTGGGCGTGTGGTTGAGCGTCGTAATGGGGTTGAGCGGCTGCAGGAATAGTCCCGCCACCACCTGGAGGAGGGTTGGATGGATGATGCTGTTTATGAAACTGCAAGGTGGGATCCATGTGCCCAAAGTAAAGCTACCTGGTGATTGTCTGAGATTCCGGGACTTTGCAACTAGGGAAAGAACGGGCAGGAAAACCTGCCCCTGTTTTCACAGTGGCAGCATCTCTAGGGTCTTCAGGGATTTTTGGCTGGGAACAACCAGGGTAAATAAGAAAGGATGGGTTATCGCGCATTGGCCAACGCATGGTTGCTTAAGTAAAAGGAAAGGCATTAAGAGCAGAACGACGCTTTCCTGGTTATGTGCAGTGTAACACAGCTGGTGGAGTGACTGTGGCCACTGGAGAAACCAGCGTTTCTCCACCCGACTTCAGTGCTGTCCTAGACAGCTGCAATGAGGTCTGGGAGGAGGGTGGCAAACAAGGTGCTAGGACTGATGGAGCTGGAGTTTTCACAGGCCATGAGAACTGTGTAATGAAATAAATGTGTTGTAGCATGAGAATTTTTTTTTCTTCCAGTCATGATGTTCTTGGCAGTTTGACTCTGCTAAATATTTTAATGCTTTTCTAATTGGAGGCCAAATGCATTTCTCCATGCTAATATTTGCACAGGCTTAGCGTGCCAGAGGAAGAAGGCTCTCGGAAGGGCTTCCTCTGCGAAGGGTTTCTCCTCTGTTTGGTCTGCTGTGTTATCTGTCCATCTCTGAGGTGCCAGAAGTTATCAGCTGGCTAATAGCCCACAAGCACCAGTGTCTCGCCATAGGGCCTTGGGATATTTGCTGGGAACATCAAGGACTCTGTCCTCCTGAGACTCTCTACATCTGTAGCTTCGGGGGGTTTCCCTGCAGGGTTTACAGGGTGTGAAGGAGGGATTTGCAGCCTGTGGTGAAGGGGGTGAGGGAGGGAGCCCTGCTGCAAGGTGGCTGGGGCGCTCAGTCCCGTCTCTCCCAGCCCAACGTTTGCAGGAGCCTTTTTGCATTTGGAGCATGTAGCTGTTATCAGGGTGCTGGGTGAAAGGTTCTCCTCGGAGCTCAAGAGAACACACTTATCATTTAAGAGGGTAACTTGGGGTGAGAGAGAAAAAGAAAGAAAAATGCCCTAATCTTGCAATTTAAATATATTTAAAGATTCCTTCTGTTCAAGGCTGCTTCCTACCCTTGATCAGAAGGAAATGCTGTTAGCTACAGAGTGGAATAAATCGAGGGCACCCTTATCTGTGCAAGATAAATTACTATTGTTTAGGAAAGACACTCCAGGGATTGAAGAATTTAATTAAATACACAGGGATTATGAATATGCATGTAAATTAGACAATCTAGATATGACATGGCTACAACTGCGGGGAATTGTGCGAACTTAAAAGTGTAATCATTCTTTTTATCAGTATGTGGGGACAGGAGCCTCCTGCTCCTATTCTGCTCCGACTTGGCTGTGCTCGGATCATTGAGTAGCAGGAATGGCCTGCGGCAGGTCCATCGCCAGCCCCATGGAAATGCTGTGCTGAGGCCTTCCCTGTGGCCAAATGAGCCGTGGGGGCCCAGATGTTAACTGAGGGGTGCGTTTCTCCAGCCCGCATTACATAAGTATCGGTAAGAAACAATATGGGAAGGTTTCTTAACAGTTGAGTCTACAAGAAATTCAGAGTGAAATGTGAAAATCTGCTTGCGCTACAAATGCGGTCAAGTTTGGGGAGCTTGTAACAGTGTGGTAGCTGTCCTGAAGAAAGGTAGGTTGTTAATGGGATGGTAACGGCAGTATGTTTAGTGCTTTTAATTAGCAAATTTTAGAAGTAACATCTGCCGACATTGCAGAGATTTGTTCTGTTTTCCTGTGTGATTCCTTTGTCTGGCTTTACCTCCATCGTTTGATTTTATTGTTTCTAAAATCGGTTTTCTTTATAGCTTGAGCCCAGGGTTTGGGGAATTGTTGCAAGGATTTGCCCTCTTCCCCCCCACCCCCCCCCCTTTTTTTTTTTTTTTTTTTGCCATTCATATTGATATTGTTCTACTTGGGGAATAGAGCTGCATGTCTCCCAGTGTAATTATCATTCGGTTTGGGAGACTTTTAGGCATGCTGTTCTTGCATTGTTTCCTACATTCCTCGTTGTCAGTTCATCTGTTTTGGTCAAAAATGTTATTTGCTTTTCTGAGATTTTTCAATTAAGGAACTGACATCTCATTTTAGATATGAAGCTCTTTACAGCTCAAGGTGTGTTAATGCTAAGGAGCTATTAGCAAAGATCTTTTAATGTTTCAGTTTGACATGTGAAGAAAATGAACATTTTGCGTTATATTGCCTACATTTTAATGGTGTATATTATAGCAAATAGATTTTAAAGGTACAAAATTGAATTTGTGCATTATGTGCACTTCAAAATGCAATAACGTGAGCATGTTGTCTTATTAAGAGCAAGATCTGGTCCTTTGGATTGTAGAACAGTGAATCCACTCATTTTTCACCAATCCATACACATCCTTATCATCCAATTCATATTTGAAGTCACTGCTTCTTATATGTTTCTGTGATCCACTTGATAATCCTGACTTTGCAGAAAACAGTTGAGGAACCATTGCTTTAGAGAACAGGCATTAAATGCATTAAAGTAAAATGATAGTGGTTTGCACTCTGGTAGGTACATGAAGCAGCTATAATTTTTTTCATATAAGCATACTAATAATTATCCGTGTATCAACAGATGTCAAGTTAGCTATATGTTACAACAAGCGTGGTGACTAGAGACACAGAGAATCTCATAACCGTATTAAAAGCCAAGATCTCTATGCTCTAAGAGATTGTAGTGTTATGAACAGAGTGTTACCATCTAATTGGGTATCTGGTCTTCACTGATTTGCTTTATATGGAAATGTTTTCAGTGTTTTGAATCTCTTGTAAGTTTTAATAATTGAGCAAATTAATATCTGATTTCATGCTTTATTGATCTTGGAAAATTATTTGTTTCAATCATATACATTGTGAAGAGGAATGTTAATAACTAGATTTTGATAGGCAAATTGTTTCTATGCTGTACAGCAGAGGGCTGCATTTCATTTTGTAAGTAGCTCATTACTGACTATACTGACTTTTGAACACTGAAAGGACATTGGAATAACTTAAATATTTTAAATAGCTTAGCCTCAAGTTTTGAGGTGCAATTCTAACAGTTAAGTGGCAATAATTAGCACGTTATTATAAGAAATGTCCTAACTGAAAGCAATGGTTTTGGTTTTTATGAAGGTTTTATTTTGTTTTGTTTTGTTTTACTGACTGTCATGAAACATATGCAGCATGTTGATTTCCATTCTTGCTTTCATTCTGTTCGGGTAGAAGAAATCCAAAGCTGTTCACGTACTTCAGCAGCTTATATTCTCATTATGCTCTTTCACATTCGGAAATGTATCTGTATTTTTGAAGACTGTTGGATATTAATCTGTAAGGTATAGCAGTAATTATTTTAATATATATTCAATTTCAACTCAGCAGTTGAGGTAACAGAGCCAAAGCTAACATGTCACAGAAATAACAGAACGTCTGATCACTCTTCTTCTAAGTACTGCATCATTAAGACTTTGAGTGTGTTACAAAATCACATCAGATAAGCTGTTCCTCAGTGCCGTATCATTTGCTTCTGTCCTAAAATTTATTGGTCTCTCTATTAGGGAAAAGTGGCCCAGACAGCTTGCATGTCAGCCTGCCAGCATCTCTCAACATCCCTAATGCAGATGCTACTGGACAGTGAATTAAAACAAATAAGCATGGGAGCAATTCAGCAGTTTAATTTAGATGTGATACAGTGTGAATGTAAGTAGATGTTCCAATATTCCTATCTCTATCGTATCTTAATATTGCAAAAAAATATTTAATGTAAGATAATGTATGGTGATCCTTTTCTGTAATCTACTAAAATTTGTCCTTTTAAATATAATTTTATTATGCTGCAACTTACTGTAAAAGTATATGTGATTAAGTATTTTAACATTTCTGGGAAAGTTTTTGATAAAACCTTTTTTAAACTTATATGTCTGCTTGAAATGTATATTTGTTTTTACTGCTAAGGCCTTCATAATCACTGTGTTCAGGCAAAGATGGTAACATAATATAAAACTGCCCCCACACAGCACTTCTTATGGTTTTATAGTTGAGCACAAAAAAAATCAAATATCTGTGTGATTTTAATTTTTCCTCTTGAGTTTATTTATGATGATGCAAATTTTAACCATTACTGTTATATAAGAAACTTTCCTGCCTTCTGGAGCTGCTGCCTTACTGTGCAGAGTAGCAGTATCCATGTAAAAAACATGCAATTTTTATTCCTACTGTTCAAACTACGACCTCAGAATTATTTTATCAAACTAGTTGAAGCCAGCACTGAAGACAAAATTGATTTCCTCATGTGTTACATAAAATTCACCACTGTAAAACAAATTTTTAATCTATATTAAGGAAAGTACTTTCATAATATTGCTGTAGATGTGTAAGTTTTATGCTTGTTTTTACACTTGATGACTGAGATGCACAGAAGAGATTTATTAGGTTTTAATCTCTATTTTTAGATTCTTATATATTTTTTTCTAAATATCTTTCCCTTTTTATATTTGAAGCAGATTTCACTGCATTTGGGATTGCTGTAAAACACGGCAGTTCTGCTAGTCATAAGATATCTTAAAGTTTTAATTTTGAACATAGGAAAAAAAATAGACCATGCATTAGGCAACCACCCTTTCCTTTTTTTTTTTTTTTTGGTTTTTTTTTTCTTCTTTCCTTCTGCCCTATTTGTCACATTGCATCTAAAACCACTAACGGGTAAAGCAGGCATCTTTCTGATAGCCCTTCATTATGAAGCCTTAAGTCCTTTCAGTGCATGGAATGAACTGTCAGGACTGTCAGAGGCTGTTTGAAAAAAAAAAAAAAAAGTATTTGTGATTATGGCATTATAGTTTGTTTCATGATGTGGTTGCACAAGCTACCTAGATAGAGAAGCACAGGCCATGACTTTTGCTACATTTAGCATAGCTGATATTGCACGTCAGTAGTGTTATTTTCAGGTAGAGTGAGTCGCAATGTATGCATGTAGATTTGTTTAATTTCCCAGATTTTAAAAAGTTCCCAGCTGTAAAAGAAGTGGCAGAATGTTCATAATAGGGGCAACTAAAATCTGAGCATCTACTACGCAGCTGTCTGCCTCCTGCACAATGGACTGGACAGAGAACACAGAAATTCTGCCTACTGCTGTATTTCTCTGCTTCTAAAATCTGAAATATCATCTCTGTACAGCACTGAACTTCGCTACACTGAACTCCTTTTAGCTTATCCATTCACTGCCACTCAGGATTTCTAATGATAGAGGGGATAAAGCACATGCTTTTGTGACTTTCACAAAACCTGTTCTCACAGCAAAGCAGTGAGAAGTCCCCAAAAGTCCAGCTCACGTCTCATCTCTGGGGGCTTTCCAGACATTTTTCCCTTTCCTGCTTTGCCCTACTAGTTACTATTGAAGTTTCCATTAACAGTCTTTCTACCTCCTTGGTTGCTGTACACCAGAAAAGTCAAGCATTCTACTAAGGGGCCTTAGTAGAATTCAGTTTAGTATAACATGCTAACATTTCATTATTTTGAGAGGAGAGAAAATATCTTTGTGTAAATAAATAAATAAATAAAAATATTTTGTTCTATTTAGCTCAGTCATCTGTTCACCAAAATCGTTCTCCAAGGGAACTCTGCAGAGCTGTGCAAAGTGGTAGCGTGCATATATACTGAGCCTGATGCCAGAGGAGCTAGTTGGAAGCAGAAACGCCGTTAACTGCTGACAAGGCTACCAATTAGTCCAGCATCAGCATTGCTCTAACACCATATGCTGTTTCCAGGGTGTGAGCTGCTCATATGCATGCTGAGCTGTGACTACAGAAGTAGCAGTTTGCCCAGGACAAGCACAGGACATCTAACATGGCATTCTTGTGCAGTATAGATCTTGGTGTTACTTTATTTTTGAGGGGAAAATAACTAAAAGGTTACTTTTTTTTTCCACCTCTAAAATCATTTTCATCATTATTTGCAGTAATAATACTAGCTAAGCATTACCCTTCAAGTATTTTGGCAAAATCCCCTATGAGATAATTATCTTGCACTTGTGGGAAATATTCCAAATTTGACTTATTCCTTCAAATACAGAAATAAAACTATGAAGGAAGGAAATAACAATATTTTTTTTTTCATTTTGTCATATCTCAAAATGGGCTAAAGGGGATTTTTTTTTTTTTTAATTTCTTCCCCCCAAAGTTGATTCACCACAGGCAAGGCATGCAAACTTTGGGTGAAAATGAGGAAGTTTCAGAAAAGGTAGCAACTTTTAGAGTCCGAAAACTGCATTCTTTCTACCATTACATAACTTACAGCATTGGCTGTACAACTGCAAATATCATGAACTAACTCCCTTTCTTCATCCCTTCAGATGTACTTTTTAAAGAATGCTAGGAAAAAAGTGGTTTTGAACTGAAGCCCTTTGGGGAGTTTAAATATGGTAGTGGAAGCTTGTCACAATGGTATGTTACAACAAATAGCATCTTAAAATTGGTAGAGTAAGGGATTGTCACAAGATTTTGCCCTGAGATTGCTTTGCTGTTGCAGTTTCATTCATAAGGTCCATCACAGGCACATTCCAGGCATCACTGTGATGCCTGTGATTTATGTTCTTGCTCATCACCCTCCTCCAGCTTTCTTCTTTGACGTCTTGGAATTAATGGATGCAACAGTGACATTTCAATTAGCGCTCAGGCTGTGCAAATAATTCACAAATGTCGGGTAGTTTCCTACTGTATTGCATACGTGAATTTGATGTTTTCCAGATAGAGGGGAGTATGCTCAGATACATTTTGAACTAAATAGTTGTGTGAAGTGCAGACAGTAATGACTATTTGAATTTTATGTATATATAATATATATATGTATATGTAAATTCTTTACAATATTCAAGATGTTTATTTGCTTTTTTTTATCTGCATTTTTCTTCCTTTCCTGCATGAAATTGAGGAGATATAAATAACATCAGTAAAATGTTTTTATTTGTCAGATTTTTTCCATTAAAACCAATCAGCAATCCAACAAACAACCCAACAATCTGTTAATGATCTATTAAGTCAGTAAGTTGTGATACCCTGCAGTCCTAGCAAACAGGTAGAATGATAAAATAGAACGATATGAGAACTTCTATGAAATGGAGGTAGCATTGGAGAAGGGAAAGAGGTGCTTTTGTGGTGTACTCTGGGATTTCACAGTCCTGCAAACTATGCAAACTGCCTGATTTTAAGAGGCAGAGCTGCAAATCTGGAAGATACTGTTCTGATAGTTTTGCTAGAGAATAGGGTTGGGAGGTTTTCTCCGATGATAAAAAACATAATAGTGATAGTCTTCTTTATATTAAGGAAAGCAGGTTTTAGCTGCTCTTTTTCTAAGATTCTTCCAATTGTTCCAAAAACTAAGTTTGTTTCCAGGTTGTCCCTTTCTAATTTAAATACTTCTCTACTTTCTCAACATTTTTTGTAACACAGAGCAGTGTTTTACCTCTGTGTTTTCCACCATTCTTTTTCAGCAGTGACCGTCCACTAGTATGGTTGAGATTCTTAAAGAATACCCAGAAAAATAGCATTTATGAGGTCTCATTGATCGAAACTCAAGAGAACAGCCCCTTACCTGCACACTGGATTTCAGTGCCTTGGAAGGGATATGTTTTAGGGGAGTCAGGCACTTGCCATTTCTTGAAGATGAAATTCCAATGTGGGTTGAAGCAAGGTGTAAGTAAGAGGAAATGAGCTTTTCAGGGACAGAGGTCCTTTGGGGAATTCATACTGGTTTTGGTAGGGAACCCCAAAGCCATTGATAACAAGCCTCTGAACTTTGATAATAGTAATAGTAGAGAGTTACTAATAATGCTTAATGCATTGTATGTATATTTATTATTCATCAGGCGAATTCATCATTAAATATACTTAATATCATATATATCTATATAACATGGGTACAAAATAATTTTATGTATATCATACCTTTATGAAGCAAGCTACTGTGCTTGAAATTGCTTAGCATGATAGTACTTGAAATCTTTCCTGGGTTTTTGTTGAAGTAAAAGTGATCAGTGAAATGAAAAGTGTTGAAGTAATCATGTGATCTCTGTTTTTTGCTCTGTAACATGTATGGAGTATTTTATGCATTATATTCTAGTATAGCTTTACATGCTAGTGAAAATTCCAGGAAAATATTATAAATTTGTTTTTTTTTTTTAATCTATAGTGAGTCTGTGAAGAGAACGAAATAGAATTAAAGAAAGGATAATAGCAACATATTGAATATATTATGCTACTGATAATATTTAATAACTAACACAATATACTTGAAGATCCCTCATTAATATCAAATTGTTTTGTTGAAGAGAACTGACCCACCAGTCTGTAGACTCCTCCATAGGAATAACAGATACTTATGTTTTCTGCTTCCATGGAAAAAGAAAATAATTTTGAGGGGATGATGTTGACTTATCCAGAAAGACTTGTCTTTAGATTTCCTCATCTTTTTCTTGTAATCTCTAAAATTCAGAATACAAGTTTAAGGAGACATACAGCTTTAATTTAAAATGCTATCCAGACCTAGATGCCTTACATGAGTTTATAAAATCTAGTGGCTGAAAAAATTGCTAGTAATTCTTGTAGTTTATGTAAGTTTTGTAATTTATGCCCATGTTTTCACAAACATGAACTGTGAGATAGGATGAAGTGACGGGACAGGGTTTCTTTCAGGAGGCAGCCTGCCTCATCCAGACAGGAATCTGTGCAAGGATGCGAAAGTCTGCGCCTTGCCTGTAAGGCAGGGAGAGAGCAGGCCTGCAAGAGCATGGCTGAGCGCAGAACTAGTGCAAAGCCAGACTCAATATGTCCTCCTGACCAGTCCAGCCTAGGACTTCTTTTTGACTTGCTGGGTTCACAGAGAGCTGCCATATCCAAGAACAGGAGATAATCTTAACCTGGATCGCCTCCGCTGTGAGTGCAGGAAGATGATCTCACACAGGCAAGCATGCCTGAAGCCAAGGCCCCCAAATTCTGTTTTTTCTTGAAAGGACTCTGTATTCTCTTTGCTTTACCTGCTTCATCTCCCATCTCGCTAGCCAGGTTACCGGAGCTCATCCTTCATCTGGCGACCACAGTTGGAGCGCGGGAGCGAGGGCATGGGCTGACGCGCGGCGGAGCTAGGGCTGCCGCTCACAAGGTGCCCGGAGTGTTTGCACAGCTGGGGCGCCCAGCCGAGCTGCCAAGTGGCCAGTGGCTGCTGCCGTAGGCACCTGAATCGCTGCTTTTCATTGAAAAATACATTTGCAGCTTTGCTGTCTAGACTTTGAGTCAGGGTTCCGTGTTACAAAGGGAAGAGAAACTGCTGATTTATGCATAATGCATATGTACATGAATTCACATATATCTTATCTAAAAATTGTAATTAGAAGACCAAATTGAAGTATTAAAAAGAAAACGAGAATAAGTCATCCTCCAGTGAGGAAATTTACTATTCTTGTGCGTCTGTTACCTCCTGGCCTGTTTTTCTTATAATAGCATTTTTTGTTATTGTTTTATCCTACCTTCCTTGAATTCCTAATTTCTGTGTTATAATAATGAAGAGATTGGGCTTATTGTGGAAACATACTGTCAGAGATCCTATCTGCATACATGGAAAGGTCTACACTATACCAAAGGAGTGCAGGAAAACATGTTAACAAGAGCCCTGTGGATATCAGATTTGTGCAAAGCTTATTTTCAGCTTAGTTTTTCTGAAAACACTAAAGTCTGTCACAAACTACAGAGCAGTTAGTGCTATTTAGTGCTGATTTTTGAATTTTTACTCTCATATATTATAAAATTCCTGAATGTTGTTATGCACTTTAAAACAAACAAACAACCAGCTCCCCCACTACGCAAATCCTTTTTAAGCTTGCAGTGAATGTAGAGAAGGGATATTTTAAAAAATACAAGTATGACAGTGGTTCATTACTGTCTTGAAAGGGACCCTTAGGACAAAGACATTAAGAATGCTAATCCTGTTCTTGTAATATCTTCCTAAAATGCTGTGCAGTCAAAAATATTTAATTAGCCTTGTAAAATTGTTAGCAAAACTTAAAAGCCCTGAGTGGGGGGAAAAAAAACTGTCTGACCTTCCCATAAGTAGATTATCTTTTTGCCCTTTGAACTCATGGAATTATAATAATGAAACAAATTCTGCTGTAGTCACCTGTCAAAAGTGACACCAAACGTGAGAACAGATGCTTATGCTTTTACAATTGTCCCCGCCTTCACTCCCCTCACATATGTTGTAAATGTATTTTTAATATGAAATTGGGAGTAAAGAGTATGGAACTTATATAAAAATTAAATTTCGTGCCTTGTATGCTTCTTGCTTTTATAGTTGCCCTGGTAGTAAAGGAGTAAAATAATTTTATGTTATCTAATGCATTAGGATGAATTCCAAACTAGAGTAGCCAGACAATCTACAGAAGAGGCAGATATTTTCCCCATGGTAAGTAAATTTATCCCACTATAGGAAAGTATCTCCCAGTATAGGGAAGTATATAAAGCTACTTGCAAACATTTGCTGCCAGTCTCTATAAAGACTTTACAGTTCCCTAGCTGTTCAGTTTCCCTAGTGCTTCCTTGTCCCACTGGTACCATTATGAGTGACTAGTGCGACTCAGATTCAAGAGGGAGAAGCTGATGTCCTTGCACAGTGCATGAATGGAAAGTCATACACAATCAGGTAAACCAGGGAGGGTCTAGGCTCTCTTCTCTCACCTGGGGATTTTAAAAGCCCCTTTGGAGAATCCTGCCCCCCATTCCTGCTAGTGGGCTGCCATAGCTGTAACCCTTGTGTTTCTGGGCTCTTTGTTGTGGGACTTTGCAAAGAATTCCCTAGCCCAGTGTGGCTTTCCCTGGTTTTGAACACTGTGTTTGACAAAGGCCACAATCAAAGGTCTCTCTTCAGAAAGAGTGGTTCCAGTGGATGTGAAGTACCTGCATGAAACGGCTGCACAAGAGAGCTGAGGAGCCTCATCTTTAGGTGAGGCAGCTGGGAAGGAAGGTACTTTCGAAGCTGGAAGATTTTCACTACTTTTGCAGGTTGACAGTAGTGCCAACAGTCACAGTATCAACAGTGTTTTCTCTTTTTTGCCTTTTTAAAAGCATGTATTTAAACAAATTCTCTTTTTAGGCAGTTGGATTTAGGATATTCTTTTTCTATGCTTTTTATCTTACTACATTTTTAATTTAGAAAATGTTTGTGTGGTGGATTCAATCTCCCTAAAAAATTTCCAAGCGACTGTTGTTTATAATGTAGAAAAAAATATATATATATATAATTAAAAGATAAATGAATTAACCAGCAAGCATTTGCCAACAGTTAGCAGTACTTGACTGTGGCATAATGCTGTTTTCCATAAGGCATTTGATTACAGTTTCTTATTACTTTAGATAGTGAGGAATCAAATAATACTCTACTTTAAATCACTCTCTATCTGAAAAATATTTGCAGTACTGTAAGGCAAATAATTAACTCTGCTTCTACCAATAAAGTTGTTATGCCATCACTATATTAATTTGTAAGCAGATATTAATATATTTTTAGGTATTATAGGATACTAGTAGCTTCTTTTACCCATTCAGTCAAGAATCTATATTATTTTGGTTTATGATTGCATTCCACATAATCATTTTAGACTTGTGAATAGTCTGTCCAAATTCACTAGACTGCTGTGAATGGAAACCATACATTCAGAAATAAGTGGTTGTGTCCATGACATGATTTTACCATCATATTATTTCAGACATCACATTATTTCTGGATATTGCTTTCCCTTGATGATTCAAAATTCTGGCTAGACATTAAAGTGTGTGTGTGTACATATATATATATAAAGTTTGAGGATTGGGTTTCTTTGGTTTTTTGTTTCCATTTTGCTTTTAAACCTTACTAGAAGTCCATATGGTACAACAGAATTAGGCACTGGATTTGTGAATTTTTTTGAGATGTATGTTCAGTTTTTCTTCTCCATTGCCTTACCTATTGCTCAGTTTTGGGGAAAAAATAACTTTCAGTGCTTCAAATGATACCTTTCTGAAACTATTACAGCAGTATATATTTTATTTTGTTAAGTGTTTTATCAGAAGAGCAGACAAAAATTTTTCTCACACCACTGTAGACCCTCTATCCTAGGGGCATGAGTGGCAGTGGGGGTTCCTGCAAGTGTCTTTGTTACAAATGCTGACTGGGATAAAAGCCTTAGAACTCCCAAACTGAGTGAGACTAAACATCCAAACACTCTAAGCAATTGTCATGTCTCCAGCAGGGATCAACAGCTATAGAGGGAAGAGACTGCTCATCGAGTGATCCTTCCCGTTGCATATTGAGCTTTTACAGTAAGCTATAGCTTCAGATTTTAATGAGCAGATACATTCAATGTTTAAACAGTACCAAATGACCTGTATTCCATTTATCTTTCTATGTTGGTATATTTTGCTTCACTTTTACTTTTGCCACACACATCCCTCGTGGGGAGAAGTCATAGAATCATAGAATCATAGAATGCCTAAGGTTGGAAGGGACCTCTAGAGGTCATCTAGTCCAGCCCCCTGCACA